>CAODLS010201013.1:0-24785 GCA_948243855.1 Flueggea neowawraea | reverse complement strand
ATTGAAATCTGGAATCTTAAACAAGAACGTCTGGCTCATTTAGACTTCCTGTATAATTCACTTTACAACACTCAGGAAACTGCAATCCCGCTTCATCGCACCCTGACTTGGTAATATGGGGACAAGACCTTACATCAAGATACTCCAAAGATTTGCATTTTTCCAAAAGCATGCCGATCCCAGTTACTGTAATCTTTGGACAGTTACTGACCTTCATAACCTTCAACCCCAATTTTCTTTCTGTATTTCCTAAACCCTGAAACGCAGCATCTGTAACCTCCTCACAGCACCCAATGTCAAGAGCCTCTAAGTTTCTGCACTCGTTGAGGATGCTTCTCAATGACGAATCAGATACATTTAGACACCAGTCCATGCGCAAATTCTTCAAACTATTTCCTCAGGCCATGGCCAAAGATTTTATTGAGTCATCAAAGATGTCTCTGCAGCCACCAATGATAAGCGTTTCAAGATTTTTGCAAAACTTGGCTAAGGATAAGATGGACTCATCCCCAACTTTGTAGCAATCCAACAATTTCAGCGTTTGTAGAGATGACGTACACGCCTGTGAAACACTGGAAACCCCAATATCCCCGATATTGCTGCATTTATTAATATCCAAGAATTGGATCTGTTGACACCCACTAACAAGATCAGCAAGTCCAGAGTCAGTAATGTTGGTACATCCTTGCATGCCTAACTCTTGTAGATTGGGACAGTTCTTAGACAGGGTTTTCAATACCCCATCAGTAACAAATCTGCAAAAAGCAAGATGCAGGCTCAGTAGATCTTGACAGCCCTCTGCAACAGCTGAAAGTCCCTTGTCAGTTAACTTTCTGCAATCTGATACATCCAAGGACTGTAAAGAAGAAAGACCTCGTCCTATAGACGCCATTCCATTGTCAGTAATACCTGGAATAAAACATAACAAACCATCTCAAACAAGTATACAGAACCAAAAACTCAAACTGCATTAAGTTCAAGTTTCTTGAATAAACAAGAGACTGCACAAGCTAGGCGTTCTATGTACTTGGGTTATAATATCTTCACCTAAAAATCACTCTCACTGTGACATATAAAGGAAGAAGCTTTAACTCTCCTGCTAAAGTCCAATTTCAAATACAGTTCACAGGACAAACAATGATATGGATTCTCATATAAAATAAAATGAATTCCAACCAATTTGACTAAAATAACTTAACCCATCATTCTCTTATCCAAAAAGAAAAAATATTGACAGAAAATTAACAATGAAAGCAAAAAAGGACAGAAACTTTTACTTTTACATTTCTGAAGTTTAAGGACTCTCAAGCATTTAAAGCCATCAGCAATAACGGCAAGATCAGAATCAGTAAAACCTGGATAAAAGGACCTGGAAATAGACTGACACAAGTCCAATTCAACAAGCCTGGAGAACCTGGCAGCCACCTTCTGAAGCATATGGGGACCAGCACGAGCTGTAAGTTTCTTCCTTTCAGTGCTTTGCAATCTTAACCATCTTTTGCACACCAATCCAAATATTTCCTCGTCTTTATCATTCTCTAGCTTTGACAGAATCGATCTCAACTCATCATCTGTCAGCGCCTCGTTTATGCTAATTGAAGAAGCTGAAGAAGCAGCCATGACCAATAAAAATGCGATCTTTTTGCTTGTAATATTTTGTTGGGATTGTAAGAAATGCTTTTAAAATTGAACCTTTTTGTTTTTATAAAGAAGGAATTGAAATTAGGATCTTTTTGGATGAGAAACCCTAATCTCCATCCTCCTCTGGTAGCTCTGAGGAGTGAAAATGGGGGATGCTTATGATGTCATTGTTCGTGGAGTGGTGTGATGTTGTTCTGGTTAATGTTGATGTGGTTGGTGTTAGAATGGGATTACGTCTCTTTAGGTTGAAAGTACAGTTAGGGACTTGGTTGTTCGGTGGGTTTTTGCTGTTGGAGGTTATTTTCGTCTTTTAGGAGTTTGACTCTCAATTCACAGTCTATTCAAATTTAATAATACCGGATACTACAGGAGTACAAGTTGGAGCACTCAAAAAATCCTTGGCCCAGTCAAACTAAACATCTACAACAACTCAATGTCTAGAATGCCTACTGAACCCACTTTACCAAATCGAAACCCTAAATCTCTTCCCTCTCCCCGTCATTGTCTCTCTCTCTCTCATGCGCCACTCTTTTCTGTCGACGACATCTTCATTGAGGAAGTTGTTTCTCCTTACGATGGTTGTAGCTTGGCTCTTTATCCGTCCCATCGAGGCTCTCCCTCCGCCGCGTCGCTGCTCCATCTCTGACCAATGGCCCACTCTACTGTGGCTCTCTTCTGGCGCGCTCTTTGTCACAACCGAGGTCGCAATTTTAAGAGGTGATATTTTCTTAGTTATATTCGCACTTTTGAGATCTATAAAGGTTGTGTCTTTCTTCTTTAATTCGTTGTAAGAGGTATTTGTTTCGGGTTTGCTTCTTTAACTGAAAACAATGTGGTTTGATCTATAAAGTTTGTGTCTCTCTTATTTTATTCGTTGTTTTTGAGGTTCATTTGCTGTTTATGGCTTATTGGTGTTCTTTATTTTTTAAGGTCTAATTTGGGCTGTAAATGTTTGTCTCTTTTGTCTCATTCTTTTGCATTTTTTGGGTCAAGTTTTTATCTTGTAGAGCTTCTGGGTTTCCACTTAGAAATGGAGGTTGTCGTTAGTTTTTTTCTTCCTGGGTTTATATATTTCATCGCCTTTCGCCGGTCTTCTTCTGCAAAATGTTTGATGAGTAGTTATTCAACTTGATCTAATAAATCCATTGCGTGTGATTCAGAGAATTTAAATTTAATTAGAATCGGTTATTCAAACAATTTAGTTGAGATTGTGCTCTAAATAGAAAAAGCTTGCATATGTTAAAATTTTAGTTCTATAAATGGCTATGTCTGTGATTAAGAGAATTCGAATTTAATTAGAATCGGTGTAGTAATTAGTTATGTGTGAATGAATTGAATAGAACAATTGAGGTAAAAAATAAACATAATTTCTACTAGTTGACAAAAGCATGTACTCGTTTTATATGTTGATTATATGTCATGATGGTCGTGTTTCATGTACCTAAACCTCTGTTTGAATGGATTGGATAATGTGCTTGAATGAATTATTTTTTTTCTAGTCTTCTATTTTAGTAAGTCACATCTTCATGCTATTAATTGAAATGAAATAATATTAGTTATTTCATTAATTGTGTGGATCATAAAACATTAGTCATAGAACAATTACATGGATATAATTGAAGAGTCATATACTAGATAAAGTTATTTTTAATGTAGAATAAAAAAATTCTAATATAATAGAGTTATAATCAATTAAAAAATTCTAATTGTAATATAACAGAGTTTTAATATATTTAAATTTCTTAATAAAGGAAATGTAATCAAGGGTGCTGTAGTGTTTTCCTTTTGGTATTTGAACATTCATGATTTTTAATATAGTATTGATTCATTCTATAGCTTCATCTTGCACTTTTTAGGTATAGAGTTAAGGGACGAGGCAATGGCTGAAGACACTTCTGCTGCTAAGGGAGGAAAGTGGAAGAGGAGCACCAAAGAATCGGGTGCCAATGTTTTGTGGCAACAAAATTCTTTTTTTGGGTGAATTGTACATTTGAATTTTTCGGTTAATGAGGTATTTTTTCTAAATGCCGTGTATGCAGGCGTACACTAATTCTAGATGTGGATTGCTCCCCTTTAGGAGATTTATTGACAGTTTATAAGAAGAAAAATGTGAGATTGTGAAAGAGTTGGGTATGGGCAGGCTTCTTGAGTTGAAGATTCAACATGATAGAAATAAGCAGATCGAGGAGCTAATGAGGCTCTTTGATCCGACAACAAGAAAGCTGGTTGTACATGGTAGAGAGTTACACATTACTGAGGAAGACGTGGGCAAGATATTGTATTTGTCCTGTGGTAGTATGATTAAAGGTGAACATTATGGTAAGATAAGAGAATTGAAAAACAAATATCAATTGAAGAAGGTAAAAAGGAGAAAACTAATAAATGGTATGTCGGAAATTGAGGACAAAGATAAATGGAAAGTTAAGTTTATCATGCTTGCAATTCATTGTGTCCTCAGGCCCACGTCATCACTGAATTGTAGTCCGACCACTTTAGACATTTGGATGACGTTAAAGAACTTGGAGAAGTGAACTGGGCAAGTATGTATTGGATGGCCTTGTGGCAGGTGCGATAGACTTCCACAATCAGCTGAAAAATGTTGTTGATGGTAAGACAAACTATCTTCGCCAAAAGGGATGCACTCTTGTTTTAGAGGTAAGTATGAATTTCTTTGTCTAAGTTGTCGCTGAGAATAGATATTGGGTTAAAAATAAAGGGTGGACAGAATTGGAATGATGTTTTTTTTGCAGATCTATTATATGGACAAACCCAATATCATGCCCACGTCCTCTCCTCAATAATGTGCAACTCCCTACCATGGACAATCAGTTTTCTTGTTGTCGGATCAAAGCGCTTCATCAGCTCCTCGATCTGCTTATTTCTATTATGTTGAATCTTCAACTCAAGAAGCCCGCCCATACCCAACTCTTTCACAATCTCACGTTTTTCCTCTGATAAATTGTCAATAAATTTCCTAAAAGGGAGCAATCAACATCTAGAATTACTGTACGCTTGCATACACGACATTTAGAAAAAATACCTCATTAACCAAAAAAATCAAATGTACAATTCACCCAAAAAGAGAATTTTGTTGCCACAATACATTGGCACCAAATTCTTTGGTGCTCCTCTTCCACTTTCCTCCCTTAACAGTAGAAGTGTTGTTTGCCATTGCCTCATCTCTTGACTCCATGCCTAAGACCTGCAAGACGAAGCGACAAAACAAATCTATACTACATTAAAAATCCTGAATGTTCAAATACAAAAAAAAAAAAAACACTACAGCACCCTTAATTACATTTCCTTTATTAAAAAAATTTAAATATATTAAAATTATGTTATATTACAATTATAATTTTTTTAATTGATTAGATCTCTATTATATTAGAATTTTTTTATTCTACATTAAAAACAACTTCATCTAGTCTATGACTCTTCAATTATATCCATGTAATTGTTTTATGACTAATGTTTTATGATCCACACAATTAATGAAATAACTAATATTATTTCATTTCAATTAATAGCTTGAAGATGTGACTTACTAAAATAGAAAAAAGAATAATTCATTCAAGCATATTGTCCAATCCATTCAAACAGAGGTTTAGGTACATGAAACACGACCATCATGAAGTATTAATATCCTCATAATTAACATATAAAACGAGTACATGCTTTTGTTAACTAGTAAAAACTATGTTTATTTTTTACCTCAATTGTTCTGTTTAATTCATTCATACATAACTAATCACTGCACCGATTCTAATTAAATTTGAATTCTCTAAATCACAGGAATAGTCATTTGTGAAACTAAAATTTCAACATATGCAAGCCTTTTCTATTTAGAGCACAATCTCAACTAAATTGTTTGAATCACCGATTCTAATTAAATTTGAATTCTCTGAATAACAGGTAATAAATTTATTAGATCAAGTTGAGGAACTACTCATCAAACATTTTGCAAAAGAAGATCGACAAAAGGCGATGAAATATATAAACCCAGGAAGAAAAAAACTAACGACGTCCTCAATTTCTAAGCGGAAATCTAGAAGCTCTACAAGACAAAAACTGGACCGAAAAAATGCAAAAGAATGGGACGAAAGAGACAAACATTTACAGCCTAAATTAGACCTTAAAGAACACCAATAAGCCATAAACAACAAATGAACCTCAAAAACAATGAATCAAATAAGAGAGACACAAACTTTATAGATCAAACCACATTGTTTTTAGTCAAAGAAGCAAACCCGAAAAAAAAAACAGCTCTTACAACGAATCAAAGAAGAAAGACACAAACTTTATAGATCTCAAAAGTGTGAATATTACTATGAAAATATTACCTCCTAAAATTGCAATCTCGACTGTGAAAAAGAGCGCGCAAGAAGAGATGGAGCAGCGACGCGACAGAGAGAGAGCCTCGACGGGACAGAGAAAGAGCCATGCGATAGCCATTGTAAGGAGAAATAGCCTTCTCAATGAAGATGTCATCGACAGAAAAGAGTGGCGCATGAGAGAGATAGAGACAATGATGGGGAGAATGAGGAGATTCACAAACAACAATGGAGAGGGAGGAGATTTAGGGTTTTGATAACGACGGCTAGTGGCGACACTGATAACTATTGGTGCTTGCCAAAGCCGAATGTTGATTGTTCCACTTCCACTGGGTGGTTTTGTTCAGAGATGAAATGAAAGAGCCAGTGGAATTGAAAAAAGAAAAAGAGCATTTGAAACTTTCCTTCAAAAACGACATAGTTTAGAATTTAAATATGCAGTGTGCACCATGTTTGCCAACTAAGCAAAAAATGACCGCCTCAATCGCCACATAAGATGACACATCAACAACTTAACAGATTTTTTCTAACGGTTGTTATCATATGACAATTTTATTGCAACATTTAAAGTTCGTATTTTTTTGAAAACCTTTAAATTTCATGACATATTTATTAAACTAAATAAAGTTAGTACTTAGTATTTGTTTAATTAAATAAACTTAATATAAATATTAATTTTATGTGTCATACCAAACAATTTTGAAAAATATATAATTTTTTGAAAAAAGTGCTTTCTGTTAGTGTTTTCTTTGATCAGGTTTCTATTAGTGTTTTATGATGAGGGATTTCAATTTTTTTTAATTATAAGGCGTTTATCCCACATTTCTTAGAGTTAACTACGTCCAGACTTTTAATAGTAAATTGTACCATATATTTTACATTATAGACTCATTTCAAAAGAATCTCAGCGTTGGTTTTAAAAAAATAAATTTTAACTAACTCAGATTTGTAATATATAAAATTTTAACAGTAAAAAGATTTAATACCATTTGAGGTACCATGGGATAAATGAAATTAATATGCAAGTAGAGATGCACCTTGGGGGGTCCGGGGTGGTCCGGTGACCCTCCTCCGAGTCGGTGAGACTAGTATGGGGTCCCACCTGCAATTTCTGGAAGGACCCCCTCCAATGCCTGTCGAACCGGAGGTTGAAGAAGGCCCTAAAGACTTTTTTGTTGTTGTCGTTTTAGGCTCCAATTTTCAAAAAAATAAAACAGAGACAATCGTGAAATGAAATAGAGGAGAAGAAGGAACCATTGGGTTTGAGAGCACATTGAGAGGGAAAAGAACTCCAAAACCGCCCGCCGACCAAACCATATCGCCGCGCCGTGACGCTGTCTCTGTCCGTCATTCTCTTGCCGCCATCGCCCATCGAGCTTGGTGTTTTCTGGTGAGCGCCATCAGCCGTCAACCTTGTTCTCTGAATTTGTTTAACTTTAGTTCATCAGTTGATTTTTAGGTTAGGTTTGGATAGACTCATAGATTTGATGTTGAATAAATTTCATAGGCTTAATAATAGATTTGATGTTTCTCTTTGTAGGCTTTGTTTAAGTTTAATTGTTTCTCTTTGTTTAACTTTAATATTTTTAGGTTAATGTTGAATAAATTTGATAGGCTTAATAATTAATAATAGATTTGATGTTTCTATAGATTTTGTTTAACCTTAATTGTTTCCCTTTGTTTAACTTTAATTGTTTTTTAGGTTAGAATTTGGATAGATTTGATTTTGAATAAATTTGATAGGCTTAATAATAATTGAATATTTGATATCGTGTGTTGTTAATTGTTGAAATATTTGATTGATTAGATTAGATAATAAATTGATAATGTTCAGTTGTTGATTGTTGTATTTGTTTAATTTGAAATTGAATTATCTATGTCTAGGAAGGAATATGAACAAATTTAGTATTCGAAGTGGGAGGCCACCAATACCAACTGGTGGGTCTTCAAATAATCCTAATGAATCTCAAAATCGCGATGAAAATATTGGTGAATCTAGTAAAAAAAAAAGTTCGAATGGAGACTTTGGAATCATGTGAAGAGGATATTATCAGTGATTCGGCATTGCGTAAACCTATCAATGACTATGAACCTTGGATTAGAGATGAAGTTAGGAGAAAATATGTGCTCAAAGGTCCTTGTCAACCATTGTCACATGATTTCCCGCAGACCCAATTTGGGAATAAAATGAGGTGTTTCCAGGTTAAATGGTTCAAGAATTGGGAATGGTTGGAATATAGTGTTTCCAAATATGCCGCATTTTTCTTCTGGTGCTATCTTTTTAAAGGGGATAAAGGCAAAAGATTTGGAGAAGAGATGTTTGTAAAAACGGGATTCCGAAATTGGAAGAAGGCTTCAGAAAAATTTAGAGACCATGTTGAAGCTCAAGGAAGTACTCATAACGATGCTCGGATATTATATTTTTCTTACAAAGATCAAAGACAAAGTGTGACACGATCTTTATCTTCTGGAAAGCAAGTAATAGGTGCTTCCTACCGAACTTGCTTAACAGCAAGTGTGGATGTTGTTAGATTGCTTCTTGGTAGTGGGTTGGCTTTTCATGAGAATGACGAGTCGCCATAATCGTTATATAGAGGTAATTTCCTTGAAATTCTTGATTGGTATGGTTTGTGTAATCCTAATGTTGGGAAGGTAGTTAAAGAGAATGCACCAGCAAATCATCTTCTTACTTCTCAAATTCAAAAGGACATTATTAGTGCTTGTACGTCCGAGACAACGGCCGCCATTGTTCGTGATATTGGAGACAAGTTCTTTTTTTTTTTTATTGATTGATGAAGCTCGAGATAGCTCTGTAAAAGAGCAAATGAAGATTGTGCTAAGATATGTGAACAACCATGGAGCAGTGGTGGAACGGTTTCTTGGAGTTGTTCGTGTTAGCGACACTCTTGCACTATCTTCGAAAAGTGGTATTGATAATTTCTTTGCTAAACATGGATTATCAATCTCGAATATTAGAGGTCAAGGATATGATGGGGTTCTAATATGTGAGGCAAGCTTAATGGATTGAAGACTTTGAATTTAAATGAAAATCCATATGCAAGGTATGTTCACTGTTTTGCTCAGCAACTCCAATTAGTTGTTATGGCTATTTCAGGAGGAAACCAATTTGTTGGTAATTTTTTGATTATATGTCTATGATTGCGAACATGATTGGGGCTTCTTGTAAAAGAAAAGATGCTCTCCGACAACAACAACATGAAAATATGGTAGAGTGTTTACAGCATGGCGATATTTCTACCGGAAGAGAATTGAATCAAAAAACTAGTTTAACTCGGCCAGAAGCTACACGTTGGGGCTCACACTTTACAACAATTGTCCGCCTTCTAAGTATGTGGTCCTCAACAATTCAAGTGCTTGAAAATATATATGATGACGGAACTGAAGAAAAAAGTCAATGCCTTGCAGTTAGCTTGGTTGACAAAATGGAGAATTGTGAATTTGTGTTTATTGCTCACTTGATGAAGCTAGTATTGGGGTTGACAAATGGTTTGTCATAATTCTTGCAAAAAAAAAAAGATCAGAATATTATAGAGGCTATGAGTTTGGTTCAAAATACCAAAAGCCAATTGCAAGATTTCAATGAGAATGGATGGGATGAGCTACTGGAAGATGTCAACAATTTTTATGCTAACAATGATATTATCATTCCCAATATGGAAGATAATGTTCCAAGTCACATCTGGTCTAAATGTGTTGGGCATGCTATAACATACTATTACCACTTTCGAGTTGAGATATTTTGTCAGATACTAAATTATTTCCTATTTTACACTAGGTTGTTGACCGTATTGATCAAGAGATGGGGAATCATTTCACTTAGTCAAGCACGAAATTACTCTTATGCATGGCATGACTTGATCCAAAAAATTCGTTCTCCAATTTCAGCCTTTCAAGGCTAGTTCGTCTTGCAAAATTATATCCACAAGATTTTTCAGAATAAGATTGAATAGAGTTTAAAGAACAATTAAAGATATGGATTTATGAAATGTGAGGAAATACAACTTTTTATAAACTAACCAATATTGGAGATCTTGCTAAGAAGATGGTTGAGGTATGAATTCACACTACTTTTCATTGGTATATATTCTTATCGAGTTGGTTTTAGTTTTACCATTTGCTATTGCTACTGTGGAAAGAGCATTCTCCGCGATGAATATTGTAAAAATAGATTTGCGTAACAAGATGAGAGATGACTTTCTCACTGATTATTTAGTATGCTATATCGAGGAAGATGTTTTTAGAAGCATTGATAATGAAGTCATTATCCAAGATTTTCAGAACATGAAAACTCGTAGGATGGATTTACCACCTTTACCGCTTGAAGAGACATCACGACTCGGCCGTGCTGGTACAGTTGACGGTATAACGGTTAACAAATCTTTGTTGTAGCACAACCAATATGTGTAACGAATTTTTTATCGTTATTTCTATTAACTTTTAACTTAATATATTTTGAATTTTCTTGAGTACACTTACAAATATATTCAAATTTTATTTTTTATATATAAATGGTGCCCCTTTGGGATTTTCTTCTGCATCCATCACTGCTCCTCAAGTATAAATTATGCACTTACTATATAATCAATGAGGAGATTGTAGTTCGAATCCCACAAAAAATGATACAATAAAACCTCTATATAAGAATAGATTTGGGACCAAACTAATAGTATTCTAATTGAGAGGTTATAACTAAAAAAAGGTATTAGTACAAAAAAAATTAACACCCAAAAGTACCCACTTTAACAACAATAACACTAGGAACTCCTTAATAATTATTATTCAAAAAATATTTATGTAAAATTGTTTGACACATTGATTTACTCTTTAGAATTATTACCACATCTTTGAACTTACAGGTATATAATAACTCACTAGCATGAATACCTTCTTATTGAATCCAAAACATTTCTAACTTTTCAAGCATATTCAAAACTTCTTAGCATGAAACTTTTCATATTTATGTGCTATTATCTTTAGAATATTTAGACTTTTAAACTATAATTTGTATGTTTCCAACTCTACATAAATAAGTGCAAAAGTCTTTTATAGGTAAATGTAATAGTTTTTTAAAATTATTATTGTGTATGTGTGTGTCTATATATATATATATATATATATATAATTGTTACTATATAGAGGTATATTTTCTTAATACGAAACTTAAAAAATTTATAATTTATTATAATTTAGAGGTTATTCTTATTTATAACTAGTTCAAGTTGGGAACAAATTTTTTTATAATAAAATAGAAGTTATTATTTTAAAGAGTATTCCTGTATAGAGATTTTGCTATAACTTGGTATTTTACACTTGCCATGTCATCAAATGTTACCTAATGAAATGGTTATATTATGTTTAGCGTCCTAAGCATTGGAACGTCTATTTTACATTAGGATTCGCTGAGATTCTTACTTTAACTTGGTTAAACGTCTGCATACTGAACTTTTGCTTTATGACAAGGCAAGATCTGATGTACTTGAATGGATTACTAACCCAGGCATCAAATTTTACAATTAGCATCTGTGTGGTCACTAATGACAGCGCAATACAAATAGGAACAACAAATCTATTTGCCAACAAATAAATCATGAAAGAAATTATAATCTGCCATAGGTTGAGAAATTATACTCTGCTATAGGTTGTGACAAGACACAAAAAAAAATTGTATTCCTATGAATCAAAGATTCTTCTTGGCCTAGAACCATTCTAATGTCTACTTGAAAGCATCAGAAATAGCATAAATGAAGTCCAAGAAACCTGTTCCTTTCAGAAGACCTTTACCAGTCAAGAGTTCAAAATCTACTAGCAACAAGAAGCCAATGACTGCTGCCTTCCCATTAATCAATTCGTTCGTGCCAGTGAAACCGAAACCCTCCAGATCATCGTCGACTACCATTCTTACCTGCACAAAAACCATTTGTGGAAAATATTAGATGAACAAAAGTCAAATCGAATGACATTTTTCTCGCCTACTAGAGCTTCATATAATGATGTTGAGCCAAAATGAAGTAATTTACCTCATCCACATTGACATCAGTAGCTGTAACACCAGGTTGAGCTTTCCCACTAAACACAATCTCCGCAGATGCGTCAGATTTTACACCTCCTCTCATGCTAATGTAAATATTCTCTTCATCTTTTTTCACAGGATAAACATACAATTTTCTCAGGGCAGGTGTTAGCGCTCTCAGCACAGGGTTCTTTGGATACCATTCTTTGATGGCCCCGGTCCTAAGATCAAATGTGCTATCAGTCGTTGGGCAAACTATACAACCATCCTGTAGAAAGAAAACAAAATAAAAGTTTTTAAGATGTCTCATACTCTCATTAGAGAATAGATATAAACATGTGCTTGTTAATGGAATAATGAAACTCCATATTCACTATTTAAGCAAATTGCACTCATAAAAAAGACGTGACACCCTCTCTACGGTTTTATTACACAATGTATTTCCGTAATCTACTACAAACAAACACAAATTGAAGTGAACAGAATACAAAAAATGAGCAGAACCACAAAGTATCGAATCCTATGTCAAATAAAACTGTGGCAAAAAGATTCTACAAAATGGGAGGATGTGTTGGAAGGTAAATCTAATTTTCACTCATTCTTTCATTTGTAAATGATTGTTAGAGACAATGTTAAAACAGCACAAACATGTATTAAGTAGAGTACAGGACAAGCATAGCTCAGGTACAGTAAAAACATTTTTATTCAGCTTCAAATTCAAAAATAACACGGCACACCAGTACTGATGGTCAATTAACCAAAACACTGGAAATGAATTGCCATTATAAAAACTAACACAATTTTTATTCAATCACAACATTATATACCGAAACTTGTATGAGAAAAAGAAATACCTGATTGAGCTTGGCATTGAGAAGGCCTTCAGTGTAAGCCCCTTCAGCAGGAGACCGATTCTCGATAGCGATAACTTCATCCTTAAACCACAACAGAAGAATCGTCTCTCCGTCTTGTATAATCACGCGCCGCTCTCCCTTGGGCAGCGCCGCCAGAGGCACCACAGGAACCCAGTTCTCGCCGCCAGAAGACGGAGATTCCTCCGTCACCGACACCTCAGTCGCCTTGCAGGAGATTCGACTGTGGGCTTTAGGAGTCCGAGGAGGGGCAAAGCGGAAATTTAGGGGAAATGGAGTGCAATTGCGGCGAGGTTGGAATGGGAGGCGGCGGGGAATAGAGGAGCTTCGTTGGAGGGTAAAAACGTAATTATGGGGGAAGGGAGAGGTGAGTTGTGATGAAGAGGAAGCCATGGGGAGAGGGAGAGAATGGAGAGGAGAGGAGAATACAAGTGGAGGAGAGTGAAAAGCAGCAGAGGGGAATGCATGGATGGCCACATAATGTTGGATAACTAGGAGGATATGCTTTCATTTTGTAGAGGCTTTCCTCTAAATCGCACGGAAATTAATCCTTGATGTTTTTTCCTTTTTTTACCGCGGAAAAATGCATTCATTAAAAAGGCTCTCAAAGCTGAAACATGCATTACTGATTAAAAATATATGCATAAGCATTGCAGTCTACGGATTCTAATAAGATATATTTGTTGAGTTCAATTTTGATGATGATGAATGCAAAATAATCATGAAAGAACTGTAATTGCAGACTTGTTGATATTTAGGTAAAACACACGTTCGTCACTACTAATGTGCGTAGATGATGTGGAAATAGCATTAAGTTGCGCTAAGGTAGAACCAAGGGATGTTGAAGAACGTTAAATGGATGAAAATCAGATGCAGTATCATCAGATGTTGATTAATTCATGTTGAAGACTATCAACACACGTTGTCGTTGATGAGGAAGACGTCGTTCCACAAGCAAGGAACGTTGATAAGCAAAGGAGGAGTCTTTGAAGAACTTATCAATGTACGCTACAAATGAGCAATGCACATTGATGAGCTTCAGATGAAGACAAAGCAAAGACGCTCATCGGGATTTGAATTTGAATATTCTCTAACATGCTTCGTGGAAATCAAAGATGCAATCTTGATTGTGATCGACAACACACGTATCACATTGAGGAACACGCGTTGATAAGCATCTAGGTGAAGTGCATATTCTAGAATGTGGAGCAAGGCACGCTGATCATCCATTAAGGCACACTGAAGACTTTGTCAAGGTGCATTAATGATCATCAAGGCGCGCTAATAAAAAGTGTTTTTCAACTAGAAGCACTGCAACTTCAACAACACACGCCGATGACCAACAACACACGTTGATCATTGAAGACATACCTGAAGAATGCATGTTGATTAGTAATAACGCACGTTAATTTCGGTGACGTCAATTAAAACAGAATGCTTTAGTCTCTCACAATAGCCACTTCTAGGATTCCAATGACTATATTTATAAGAGTAGATATAAATAGGCATCTCAGAATAGAAAAGAAGTAAGAGAGACCTTTGCCAAGACTTGCTATTCATTTTCTCTCTCACTTCTATCTTTCTAACCCATTTTGAGCTATTTACTTGCAGTCTGAGTTTTGGGTTGGTGTGAGCTTTAATCTGTTATACATTTTGGTTGATTTTGTAACAAGTAAGGTTGTTTGCTTGGGGCAGTTAGGTTTCCTTATTGAGCCTTAGAAAATAAGAGTGGTTGCTAGTGAGCCTTAGAAAACTAGTGGGAACGATTTACTAGTTAAGCCGCAAAAACTAGAGGTTTGGTTTGCTTGTTTTGTCCTTTAAACAAGTAGTTTCGATTTTCTAGTTGAGCCCGCAAAAACTAGGGATTCAGTTTTCTTGTTGAGCCCGCAAAAACAAAGTGAACGGTTTTCTTGTTGATCCCATAAAAATAAGTAGTGTAAACAATTTTCCTCCACCCGGAAGTGAGGAAGATAGTGGATTGAAATTCTCTAGGGGATCTAGAGGAGTGGGCGTAGGTCAAGGAGGACCGAACCACTATAAATTGGATTTGTGCTCTCTTCCCTTATTGATAGGTTGCATTTTCTGAATGTTTTATGTTGCATTTTGTGTTTATTTTACATTATAAATTATTGTTATTCGTGTCTTGTTATGTCTTTTGACTTTTGTTTATGTGGAATGTTGGTGAAATATGTGGAGTTGAAACTATTTTGGAGCATTTCAGTATCGACTGCACTTTGGCATGACCATGTTGTAGAGGGCGCGATGATTGGGCTGACTTGTTATGCATTGGGCTATGTGTTTTCACTATTCTCGAGATTTGAGCCCTTTGGACATGACTGAAGGATGTTAACTTGGTTTTTACTGCTGGAACAATAGACCATTACTATTATTATTATTTTTGGGCTTTTGTATTAATTAGATCATTAGGTTTTATTGAGGGGAACATATAAAACCTTCTTCTTCTTCTTCTTCTTCCTTTTGGCGGTTGTTCATCATTCTAGAGAGAGAAACACATTCTTCATTCTTCTTTGGCTTTCTCTCTTCATCATGTGTAACTAAACCTCTTTCTAGTTAAGGTACTTTTGAAGTTCAATCCATTAACATTGTGAGACTCTTGTTTTAATTGTTATAAAGTATTTCGAGTATTTATTCAGTTTTTGTTCTTAAGTTCCTTTATTATTATTTTGATTGATTGATTGACAATGGCTCGTTGGTTGATTGATTGATTGAGATAATATATTGTTATTTAAGATTGATAGTGTGTCACATTAGTCCTAATCTAGGTAACGAATAACGTGAATTTATGTGTTGGACATTGTTCATTGTTATAGAACTGAATAATATGGTTTAAATGAATCATGACGTTTTCTGTTTCACTGACTATGATATGAGTCTCTTTAATTCGTACTATTGCCATAGATTAAGCCTTGTCAGGGCATCCCAGGGGTTGTCTACGTTAGTTATGCTCTAGGGCCCAATGACATTGTAATCTATTTAATTAAATAAAATGAGGTATTATTTTGTCTAGTTATTATTCCTGTGCATAGTTAACTTGATAAAATGTCTATGAATGGTTATTCTACTTAAGTTAAATCAAATACGTGATTTGATAGTAGAACCTTAAGACTCGAAAGAATAACATTCTAAATTATTCCTAGTCGATTGTTATCATAGGAGTGATAATAAACTAATACTAGTATGTGCTCTGTGAGATGACCGTGTTCTACAAGATCATGGGATATAGAGATATCAATCAGAGGCATAAATACATGTTAGGGAACATTGTATTGGATCGATCCATTCATGAGAATACTACATGGTTATATGTCATAAGTAGTTCTCATGCAATGCTTATACTGGAAATCCTTAGACCTAAAATCACTATAGATTCTAGGTGATGATTAGTATACTTTGACCATTTGTCTAACACCTTCCGTAACTAGGGGCAAGTATGGACTTGATTGGGTATACTAAGAATAATGCTAGAAACATGAGTGAAGTGAAGGGATTACCACTCTCTCATAAGAGAGAGAAGATATCATCGATCACTTGATAAATGACACTGAGTAGTGCATGGCCATGCCCAAATGAAATGATAAAAGAGTTATCATTTATTTGATTAAGTCAATGTCATTTATAGATCAAGAAATGTTTTAGCAACAAATGAGGGTGACATATTCCATGCCTCATGCTAATCATGATATCGAAAGGTAAAGGATTGTATAAGGTTGCAATTAGGTTTTTAGCTCCAGTCGACATTCATTCAATTTGGGTAGTCACTGCGTGTTGCTAGAGGCCCCTAGTGATTTATGAGTATTAATATATATTAAACTCATTGCCAACATTGAATGAACCTACAGGATCACACACGAAAGATCTAGAACGAGTTTTATCTCTCTTCGTGCAATTAGGTCAAATGTTGACTTAAGGTGCATAGGTGAATTTTGACTATAGTTAGTATGGGTTAATTATATGATAATTCAGCTCATGACATGTTTAATTAATTAATCATGGATTAATTGGTTAATAAATGTCCAAATAGTGTAAAGAAATTAAGCTAAATGGTCATATCCTAAAAGTTAGGAGCCTTTCCCTTTAAAGTAGGAATTAAACTTTCTAACCCAAAAGGAGGAGTGTAGCCAGCCATGACATGATTTATTAGGATTTTTGGAGGCATCCTAACCCTAATAAGATCACCCTAACACTATATAAAGACCTAAGGTGTGATGCTACATCTAACCCTAATTGAGTTGGTGTTTTCGGCTCTAAGAGAACACATCCTAACCTAGCATTGTCGAACCATATATTCACCACTAGAGAGTATTTACTTTAGTGCTAGAACACCTCAACTCGTTCTAGTATAGATCTAGTGTGTGTGAAATAGAGATCTTAGTCTTAAGGCTAAGGTTCTTACAAAGCTTGGAGCAAATCTAAAGAGTAAGGGTTCATACTTGGCAAAGGTGAACTAGGGCTCTTGATGAATAATCATATCTGATTCGGCACTCATCATGTAAGTAAAGATCTGATCTTTATTTAATCTATCAATCTTGGTTTATTATTGGAGTGATTAGATGAAAATTTTTTGTTATCCCGCCTATGTTTTTATGCTAAAACTCCAACAAATAAAACTTGGTGAGAAGATATGATCAAAAGAATGCAAAAATACAACGTGATTGGGTTCAAGACAAGAGTTACTCGAGCAAGTTCAAGTTCCAGAAAGCCACTGATTGTTGAAATCACTCGAGCAAAGTGAAAGTTACTTGAGTGTGCGAATGCTAAAAATGTGAGTTACTCGAGGAAGAAAAAAAGTTACTCGAATAAGTGCTGAAACCAGAAGATAAATTGATTTGGAAGTTACTCGAGTGAGGAAATTGTTACTTGAGTAAGCAGACATTAATGAGAAGCAGGATCTAAGGTAAACAAGTCTGAAATAGAAAGATTCTTAAGAAATCAATTATCAACAGTCATATGTGGCGATTACTCGAGTAAGTCAAGACTAAAAATGGGCATTTACAGCTGGAAGTAGAGTTACTCGAGTAGATCAAAAAGTTACTCGAAATTGGAGAAGTGAACTTAGAAATCAAGGACACATCAATCATAAACCCTAAATCGGCATTAATGAGATTGCAAGAAATGACATCGAATTGCATAAAAGAAGAGAAGAGAAAGTATGAGGTGCCTAACTTGAAGAAAAAAAACGAGCTCCAAGAACAACTCCCTATGGTAGATTAATCAAAGCTTGGTTCTTTCTTTAAGGAGAGAGTGTGCAACATGAAAAGTGGGAGGAATAATTTTGGAATAAGTGAAAAAGAGTAGGGTTAATTTTGGCAAGTAAATTTTTTTGTGGAATTCATTTGGAAATCCCACCTGTTTTGTTAGAAATTAACTTAGTTATGCTCAATTCTACAGAATTCAAATCCTAGAATTGAAATGAATGATTTTTTGTTTTCCAAACTCAAAAAATTGGAATTGCAAATGAATTCCACAAAATTTTGTAGAATTCATTTTTTTCCAAACAGGGGGTTATTCTTTATCCTCCTTCTATTGTCTCTCTCCTCACCATCGTTCTCTGTCCTCCTTCCATGGTCTCTCTGCTCACCGTTGTTCTGTGTCCTCCTTCCATGGTCTCTCTCCTCACCATTGTTATCTTATCAGACGAACCTTTCACCCTATCCCTTCATTCTCTCTCACAAGTGAATGACAATGATTTTGGCGACGACAGAGTTCTCAAGTGGTGGCAATAGTGACAACAAAATTTTATTTCTTCCTTTCCTCTCTTTTTTGCTCGAATTTTGCAAAATTCTACCAACTAATTTTTTTTTCCCATCTTCCTTTCTTTGTTTGATTTTTCGATTTTGTTTATTCTCTCCTCGTTGATTGCATCTTCTGTATTGCTGGTGGTGGTTAATCGACTGGTTTTCGAAGATTGGGATTTGGGTTTATTGTGTTTGGGGTTTGAGCAGAAAGGAGAGGAGAGGAGAGGAAGAGAGATTGGTGGTTTTCTTTTGTTGTGTTTGGTCTAAGCAGAAAAGAGAGGAGAGAGATTGGGAATTGGTTTTTGATTAGAGACGTTCTTCTTCTTTATTTCTAGAAATCAACAAAGAAATTTGAGGAGGAAGAAACTAAATTCCATTTCAGTTGCAATGGAGAAGTTATAGGATTTGGCATGGTGGTGGTGGTGGTTGGGTGACTGGGTTCGGGCTTTGGTGATGGTGGGGTGATTGAGTGTGGTGGGTTTAGGCATGCTGATAGTGGTAGTGTTTGGGTTCGCGTTTGGTGGTGGTGGGAGTTAAGAAGGAGATGGCGGCATTGAGGGATGGGTCGTTAAGGATTGAATCTGGGATTTGGTTTTTTACGAATCTTTTCGGTTGTGGTTTGGGTTGTGTGGCGAGTTGAACTGGTTGAGTAGATTTCGGTTCGACATCCATTGAAATCTTAGATTTTTGCTAAACCCTAATAAGAGTGAAAGAAGATGAAGAAGGAAAGAGTTTGAGAGAAAATGACGTCACTAAGGTGAAGAAAAAAGGAGTTGGGTTTTGTTTTTGTCAGGTATGCATGGCACGTGACAATTACTAAGACATGTGACATATCTTTGCCTATATGACATATTTTCTAGGCAAAGTGGCCTTTGTGAATCTAGAAAATCGCATTGTGACTTTAGTGAAACAAAATTTTATTATGTGACCAAATTGTACCACGGCCTATACTTTTGTGACCGTCGATATAATTACCCATCTGTTATTGGCGTTGCTTGCCCAACTTGTCTATTGTTTGTGGGCCTTTATCGGGCTTCAACATTTGGGCTTTATGTTGACTTAATAACCTACTTTATGTCACACATTGTAAAAATAAAATTATTACTATTTTCGTCTCATAACAATATACATTAACCACTTTTCACGGGAATTAATAAACAATATTTTTAGCAGTTAAACTTATTTAATTTCATAATTTTTTTATTTATGCTCTTTAAGTAAATGTGTCTGTAATTAATAAATTTAGTTGAAAAAAAGATTAAATAGGGGTAATATTATAACTTTGCTAATAATAAATACAATAAAAAAAGTGTATCTATATTTTAAAATATCTAAATAAAAAATATGTTTATTATTATGAGACGAATGGAGTACATATGTAATATTGTTGTATGCTCAAACTCAACAATAAGTTTGTATTGTGTGCATTGATTTCTTAACATTAAACTTTTAATATATGTTCATTTTTTTCTCTCTAACTTCACCTGTTACCCTAACTCCAAGTCTTATTCGCCAAGAATAACTAGATCTGTAAACTCTTGTTTGATTCAAATAATGTATTTCTAAAAAAGAAATTCTAGAAAAGTGTAGTAAACTACTTCTTTAAATATTAAGTATGTAGATTGGTTAATTTTTTTTAATATACTTTTTTTTGACTAAATAATATTACTTTTGTTGTACTTTGTTATCCCACTTATTAATTCTATTAAATGACGGGTAAGTTCGACGAATATCCTCAATTTTTATTCTTAGAACCCTTTGAATTTGGATCTAATTGGCTTGAACTATGTGCATATCAATAAAGAGGCAAGAGTTGAGAATTATATTGTCACAAATTCAGCATTAGAATCAGCAAGTGTAAATCACAAGAAAGGAGGGAAAATTGTAAGATATTACACTAAGGTGGAAATTTTGGGCATGAATAATTAGCTTCAAACCATAACCCAATGATTCACCAACCATTCCAACCAAAGCACGATGGAGAAACATTAATTAGAAGTTATCACATCACGTTAACGTGACACAACTTCTAAATTACACATCTTAACACACTCTCTTAGCAAACACATCACTTAATACATACGTTGGTCTTGTAATTAAATAAACTAACTAAGCTTAAGTAGTCTCACTTAATCCGGGACTGAAATATGAAATTGCAATCCACTTTCCACAATTCAAGTGCTCCAATTTGGTCTCCCATTTACTCTAATTCGTCTTGTTTTTGTTGGATCTTTTTTTTCTGAACTAAAGTTTTTGTTGTGTCTTAAAAGATGAAGAAAACTAAAATTTTATGTAAGTTATTGTGCCTTTTTATACCATGTTTTTAAAACATGATCATGGAGAAAAAGCCTCCATAATATTATAGTTTTACATTTGATTCCATAGGGTTATTTATTTTTTTCCAAACTAATTGAAGTCAATTAAATTATTTAAATACTTTAATATTTTCCATAATAAATACAATAGATAAAATGATACATCTATTGAGAATTAAAATCAGCTAAATATATTATAAATTGAAGCAACACATACAAAACAAACACTATCGTTAATGGTTAAACTAATTTTTATCGGCTGAATACATTTAGAGTTTGTTTAGGAGAAGAGGTTATAACAAATTTAGTAGGTTTTGTACAAATAATTTTATTAAACCACGCGTTATTTTTTCTAATTTTGTTTACTATATATTTTCTCTTTACAAGACTTACCAAATATGTAAAATTTATAATTACAAATCTAACGTTATGGCTAGTTAAGAAAATAGTTTTCTATTTTCTATTTTATGTTTTGTTTCTATTTTTTAAAAATTAAAAATATTTAAAAAATATGTTTTTTAATGAAAAAAGTTTAAACAATTTTTTTTTCATTTTTTATCTCTATTTTTTAATTTTATAAAAAATAAAAAAATCTCAACTAAACAACTTCCGAAACAAGCCTGTAGTCAGATTAAAAAAAAAAGAAATCACAATAATCTTTTTTTTTTTCCTAATATGGAGAAATTACAGTAATTCCGTGGCCCTTATGGGTAATTAAAATGAATTAAAATAAATGTATTAAATAAAACTCCAATTTTGATCCCCGCGATAACCGGCTCCCGTTCAAAAATCGATCCATCTTCTTTTCCATTCCAAACCTTCTCAATCAACAATCTCTTCTTCTTCTTCTGCTTTCGTTCTCGAACTTGACGCTCCTTTCACTCTCCAGGGTAAGTCTCTCGCCTTCTGCCTACGTGTCTGCCTCTCTCATTTCTGTTACCGCCTTTATTCCTTCACAATTATTTTCTCGTTCACTGATCTTCTTAACCGCTTCGCAGATCCACGACCTTTCTTCCGAATTTCCGTCCGTTTCGCATTCAGCGGAATTATGAGCTGAGACAGGTTCGGTTTTGTTCTTTTCTTTTTCTTAAATGATTTTTTATTCGTGATCTTGTTGTTGTACGGACTGCTCATTTCGTCGGTGCGTTTACGTAGAGTGGAGGTGGAGTAGAGATCTGTGGAGTGAGAGAGAGGAGTGAGTAGAGAACAGGAGGAGAGAAAGAGAGAGAGAGAGAGAGAGAGAGAGAGAGAGAGAGGTTTGATCGAGTCGAGATGAGTGAGGGCCAGAGGTTCCAGCTCGGTACAGTGGGGGCTTTGAGTTTGTCAGTGGTATCGTCGGTCTCGATCGTGATTTGCAACAAGGCGCTTATTAGCACTCTCGGTTTCACTTTCGGTAAGGATTTGTTTTATTGATAATTGTGCTATTTGGTTTTGTAACAATTTCGTTGCACCTTTTGCGTAGCCAGTTAGATGGTGATTTGATTTGGTTTGGCGTGATTGTAATTGGTTTCGAAACTGCGTTTGAGTGGATTGGTTGCTGGTTGAATCAATTTTGTGCGAGGTTTTTTCCTCAATGAATTTTTCAGTGAAAATTGTTAATAGATCTGAGGGAATTATGCTAATATGTGATGTATTATGTGCTTTGGCTTCTGCTTACTATGAGAATTTGTTTATGCAATAAATTTTCGGCTGTTTACATCTCTGTAAGCAAGCTGATAGTGGAGGGTTTAGAAGGCGTAAAGCCACATATGAGTTTTATAATTTTTTATCAGCATAGGAGTGTTTGATATGAATTGTCTTGTTGCCTTGATTTTGTGGTACTTCTATTACTTATACAAGTATATGTGTTTGGAATGCAGCCACAACTTTGACAAGCTGGCATCTTCTAGTCACATTTTGTTCTCTTCATGTGGCATTATGGATGAAGTTGTTTGAACACAAGCCTTTTGATGCAAGAGCTGTAATAGGATTTGGTATACTAAATGGAATATCCATTGGGCTGTTGAATCTTAGTTTGGGTTTTAATTCTGTTGGTTTTTACCAGGTAATTTTTTTGGGTACTTGAATCCTTATTAACTACTACTCAATGATTTGAGTAATTTTTTTTTAAGGCACCAAATCTTGATGTAGAAGACTTAGGGAGGGCTTTTGTTTTTCAGAGAATTTTTCTTGTGCTTTCTGAAAGTACGCTAAGGCATATATTACATGCTTGTTGTCTGAAATATCTCAGGTGGTTGTTTATGACATACACCGTCTGAACAATGTCTACTTTTTTTTTAATTACCAAGAACAACGTCTAATTGGAATGTGTTGATTAGCCTAAATGAAAATTCTTATATGCTCGCCTTGTAATACAGTGATGGCAAAAACTTATTCTGATGTAAAATTGTTTTTAGTGACATGCTTGGTTCTGTCTTTTCTTTTTAAATAAATCCTTCATGCTAGTGATAAGGAGTGTTTGCTTCTGAAAGTATAATAACTTCATCTTCTAATTCTAGATGACAAAACTGGCAATCATTCCATGTACTGTTCTCTTGGAGACTCTTTTCTTCAGAAAGAAATTCAGGTTAGTCTTAATTATCTTTTGATTCTGCTTTGATGACTGATTCTTCATGCTCCAAGTTCATAAACGATGTTGATTTTGTTCCATTCAAATGCATTTGTGTGTAGCATAGCATTTTGCCATTTATTATGTTGATATACCATAGGCCTAAGGAAGGAGAATAAGAAAAAAAAAAGCAGTCTCCACTTCACTTGGATGTGAAAATCGTCATCATTTTTCTTTTCAATGTTCTTTGAACAGCTAATGAGTTCTTGAATGTCTATAATTGCCACTTGTCTTGGCTGAAGAGATCTGCTTTAATGTTGTGGTTATTGGTAAATTGTTCATGTTCTATGTCTGCATGATTTTCTAAAGGGAATTGTTTTTTAATTCATTTAATCTTCAATGTGGTTTTGATACTTAATATCATTAACCCAGTTGATTCTGTGCCTTTTATTGCATTCACTTTATTAGTTATTGATTTCACAACTTTTCTTCATAAAATGTCTATGATTTGGGACTCAAATTTCATTTATATGTTTAACATTTCTTGGATCCTTGGGAGGAAGTTCCTTTTTCCCCCTTTAAATTTTAATTTACGTACTTGTGTGAGTCTGGTTACAGTTGTATACTGATATTTGCATGGTTGCAGTCGAAATATCCAGCTTTCACTGGCTATACTTCTTGTGGGTGTTGGAATTGCAACTGTGACTGATCTTCAGCTCAATGTTCTGGGTTCAGTTTTGTCTCTGCTTGCAGTTATTACAACCTGTGTTGCACAAATTGTATCCTTAGCTAAAGGACCTTTTTCTGTTTAATATTGCATCACTTATTTTTATATCTTCAAGTATATGTTAATTTTAATAGAACCAAATAAAGAAAAAAGAAAAGAAATTGGGATGAATTTTTTATGCTGGACTATTATTTCTCGACTTCTACTGTTTCCTTTTGTCTTTTCAAGTTAAGTGCTTAACCAGATAAATTCAGATGACGAACACTATTCAGAAGAAGTTCAAAGTCTCCTCCACCCAACTTCTGTATCAGTCTTGCCCATATCAGGCATTAACTTTGTTCATTATTGGACCATTTCTGGACGGGCTTCTGACTAACCAAAATGTTTTTGCTTTCAAATACACGCCTCAAGTACTGGTGAGAATTGAAGAATTTCTGAACTCTTTATATGGTTATCTCCTTTATTTGATTCTTCTATTGCTTAGTTGTAATGTTTTGGTTTTGCAGTTCTTCATTGTTCTGTCCTGCCTGATTTCTGTCTCTGTTAACTTCAGCACATTTCTTG
>CAODLS010200973.1:0-15376 GCA_948243855.1 Flueggea neowawraea | reverse complement strand
TCAAAACACAAAAGGAACTTATTGTTGATCACCCATGATCCAACAACACCAACTTTGCTATACGATCCATACGGTCTTGGCTAATATGGCTTAGTCTAGCATGTCACACATTAACATCATTCATATGAGTTGACGAAGAAGCAACATAAGAAAAATTATGATCATTATTATTAGAAATTTATAAATTCATTTTAACCAAACCATCCATAGCAATACCAGAGTCATAATAAGTACCACTATAAAACAAATCAACTTTATCATCCAAAAAAGATAAAGCAAATCCATGTTTCATTAAAGAGATGACATAAACCAAGTTCCTACGTATCCTAGAAGCATATAAGACTTTGTCCAACAACAAATATTCGACCACCCCACAAGGTGAGCTTGCACTTGCCTATGCATTTGACCTCAACTTTAGCATTATTTCTAATGTAAATCCATTTTATTCCTTGCAGGACTCGTCGGAACTGAATAAGTGCCTCACGTTTTTTGGTTACGTGATTTGTTGCTCTTGAACCAATCACCCATTGGGAAATAAATTCAGTTAGGAATACGGTACTCGACACACAATCATAACTTAAATAGGAGTGAAGGTTTTGTACCTTTCTAGGAGTATTGCAGTCTTTCGCAATGTGCCCCCTCTGCTGGCAATTGTAGCATTTCATCTTTGAAATGCTTGACTTTCCTTTGGACTTTCTCTTCTCCTATCGCTTTGGTTTCCTCTTCGCCTTAAATGTTTGTTCCTTATTTCTGAAGAAGAATGCTATTTGTTGTCTCTTCTTCTTGCTGGATGAGCCCCTTCAGAGCCAAAATTAGCCACAAGAGCCTTAACATTGATTTTGAAGGTCGCTAAATGATCTTCCTTGAGCTCAAAATGATGCAAAGCGTCATCGAATATCTTAATGTTGGAAGCATGAGTCAAGTGCAGCTTTATATGATTTCGGCTTCTTGGTAATTAAGGAACAAATCACGGCTTGGACATTCTGCTCCTCGACCAACTTATGGAAAACATCGCTAAGCTCAATGATCATATTAGCCTTTTCTCTCAAGTGCTCCTTCATTTTATGATCAATACGATCTGGTACATGTCAAATTTTATGGTCAAAGATCGAAGACTAGTTCCGACACACCATCGAATTTCTCCTTCAATGCAGCCCAGAGATCTTTGGTATACTCATAGGCTCAGAATTGCTTAGCAATAACATCATCCATTGCACTCAGGGATACAAGAAGTGGAGTTCTTCTTTCTTTAAGTCTGATAAGCCTCACGATCATGCCTCTATTGTGTGATAATTGCCTCATCGGGTTTGACCATAATTGTTTCCAAGGGATCTTGAGCTTCTTGCTCTTTAAGACATACTGAACTTTCATAGCTTAGATCTTATAATTGTCATTGTTTAGCTGCGCGACAATCAATTTGGAAGCAGTAGACATTTTTAACAGTTAATCTATAACATAAAGTTACACTCTATGAGGAGATATGACAAATACACAAGCATTTACCACCCATCCGGAACTAAACTAGTGTAGTTAATTCTCTATGCTTTGAATCAAATAGTTTACTAGGTATCATATTATCATTTCGGTCTTAATAATTAATTACACCAAATTTCATTCCAAGGATATTAAAGAACATTAATCTAATCTCTTAGAATTAATCCCTAAGTCGACTAAACTTAGGGTTATTTCTATGTTGGTTATTTAATTTATAAGATCGTACTTAATAAATCATGCAATAAATTAAGCAATATTCAACAAACAAATAATTTCCTTCAAGGCAACAAGACAATCATTCACAATTAATGGCCCAAAATAATAAATGTAACTAATAGCATTCATTATCTCAACATAGAAATAAATGTTAAGAGCTTCTTTAATACTTTCTTTAATTTGTCAATTCTCTTATAATAAAGAGTCATTCTTCAAAAAGTATCTCCAAATCTCACTTTGTCTAACTTTTTATCTCTAAAAATAATATAAAGAGTGACTTTGATTAGTCATTTTCATTGAGTCCAAAATGACTATTTATTTGGTTTATCATTAATAAAATATTTTGTTTTCATATATTTTATTCTCATTTACCAATCACTTTTATATGTTTTATGAATTTTAATAAAATAAAGAGTTGAGTAAAGAGTAGAATTAGAGAGGACATTTATTTTCAATCTATATGATTAGTGGTGCTGTCTATTTTCATTTAAAATGCTAATTAAAAATACATAGCATCATTGGAGATGCTATAGCAATCAAATCTTTAACATAAAAGAAAAGCTCAACAAACGAGTCAATCAATTAAGATATGTCCAAAATGAATAAGTCTTAAGACTAAGAGTGACTAATTGCCTTATTCAAGAAAAATAGTGATCAAGGAAGATCAATAAGCTATATGTATCCTCTTCTTTGGCAGAGACCTCATCACCTCCTCCATTAATTTTATAGTAAGATGCAATTAAACCTCCAAGCAAACATCGCTCGATCTAATGGCCACTTCGAATGACCATGGATATGTTCGGCTCCAAATACTTTAGCATGCCTCCTCTTGCAAGGTGCTAAAGGAACACAATTAAAATGTACTTGTAGCCCCTTTGGTCTATTGAAAATTTAGAATTTCTACAGTGTTTTGGTATAGTTTATGTGTGGTAAAAATGTACATCAAAGTGTCTATAGATCCTCTATTAAAGAGGAGTTAAGGAAGGTCAATGACAAGAGTGTATAAGCTCCTATCTCTCATTGTAGGATCTTTGGCGATGTCTTGTAATCCTTTGAAGTACGCTCTTCAAGATCTACCATGATTTTCAATTAATTGTATATTTACCATTTGCTATCTATAAAAAAACACGTTTATCATATGTTGTAGAGATAAATCTTCTAAAATGTGGTCTGTCTACATGGGTCCTTTGAGCGTTAGGCTTGGATTGTCTTTGTGGGTCTCTCTCTCTCTCTCTCCCTCCTAATCTAAACCCTATCCACCCACCACCTATCCTCTTTTGATTTTTTCTCCGTCCACCGCGCCCTCCGCCTTTCATCTCTTGATTTTCTCTCCTTTTATTTGTCTTAATTTCTCGCCTCTCCATCTTCGATATGTTTTCCTCCTCGCGATGAGATCTTGTTGCTCTACCGCCCTCTCAGCCTCTTCGTCGCGTCGCACAGCACTCCTCGGTTCATCCTCTCCGTCGACGATCTTCTCCTCCGTCGCGATTTCGTCTCCTCTCTCACTTCGGTTTTCCTTCTTCTATCCTCACTCTTCTTCTCCCAACCTCGCTCTCTATCGCGAACGGGTGGCAGCTGCGGCGGGACGTGACGCGAACGGACAAGGGCGGCGGTGCTGTGGTTCTTTGAAGGGGGCGACGACGTGGCTGGAACCCTAGGGTTTCAGTTTTGTTATTTTTTTTTAAATTTACCTTAATCCCTTGGCTGCCATTTTTCCTTTTTTTTTTGTCTATTTATTACATTTTGTGAACTACTATTATTGTTTTGTTCACAATGGTTTGCAATAATATATGTACACCATTGTGAACCATTATGAACCTTAAAACTGCTTTAAAAAATATTTTTCAATGAAAAATTTGTTAAATCTTAAAAAAATTAGACTTTTTAGAAAAAATTAGATTGTGTGAACTATTTCGAACTTAAAAATTGTACTTCAAATTTTAGAATGTAAAATATTTTGTGAACCATTGTAAAAGTAAAAAAAAAATAAAAAATTATTTGGAAATAAAAAATATGAACTGTGTACTCTATTTTGTGAACCGTTTAAAATAGCTCACAAAGGTTCGCAATAATATACAATATAATGTACATTATTTTTGAAAACTATTGTGAGAGCAAAAAATTAAAAAAATATATAAATTGTGTACATTTTTTTTGAACCGTTGTGAACCGTTTTAAAATGGTTCACAATAATGTACAATATAATGTACACTATTTTGTGATCCATTGTGAACGTCAAAATAGACCCTGGAAAAAATACTTTTTAAAGAGAGAAATGGTTTTAAATTTCTAAAAAATTATTTACATTTTTTTTTAAAATATGAATTCTATAGTCTATTTGTGAACCGGTGTGAACCCAAAACACAATCTGGATTAAGAAAAAAATTAATTTCTCACAAAAAAATCAATTTCTCGCAAAAAATCATTTTCTTGCAAAAATTCGACAATTTCTCACACGCTTTCAAAAAAATGAAATTTTTGATATGCGATAAACATAAGGTGACATTCCCAATATTTACAAACTTGATATGTTATTTTTTAAAAAATGATATCCTATTTTAGTGTAATTGTATAATTATCCCAATAGAATGAGCAACGGGAATCCGCAAAACCTAAAACATTGATTCAATTAAAATTTCAGTTATAGCATTTTGGAAAAACTTCCGAAAAGTGTTATTATCTACAACATGTCTTTGTATAAAGCGCTTTTAATAGAACTTCTCTCTCTCTCTCTCTATATATATATATATATGAAAACTGAATACATTGAGTTTATTTTTAATATTTGACGTTTTTTATAGTCGATATTTGATATTATATTTCTCTAATAAGTGACTTCGTCATAAATAATACATGTCTTAAGTCTTTTGAATATCTAAATGGAATATGGAATATCATCTAGATATTCAAAATAATATGTATAAAAAAGACTTCTAAAATTTAATATGAGATTTTTTTGTAATTATATGATATTTATATTCATATAATTTTTATGTTTTTAATTTGAGACAACTTTTTATTATAATATCAAATATTTATAAAAAAAATAGATTCATAATATTTCAGAATAACATATGGAGGTAAAACTAATTTTTTAAGAAGTGCTATTATTTAGTAGTGTAATAGCGTTTTTTTTAGAGAAGGTGCTTCTAATATAATGGCATTTGAAGAAAGTGCCATTAAATTATAATTCGATATAAAATTATGGAAGTTTATTAAAGTATCACTAAATTTTAAATAAAAAGTTCCACTAAAAAATTATTTTCTTTTAGTGATTGTAGAATCTTGTACATAAATACTCTCTCAATCTAAAAAATATAGGCATGTTTTCTTTTTTTCGTTCTTCTCATATTATAAGTTTATTTAATTTTTAAGATTAATAGGGCATTATGTAACATTATACCATATTGTCCCCTATTTAGATAGGGAGAATTACACTTTTGTAACAAATAAGAATGTCAATTCTTACAAATGTCACCCATTGAAACCATTTATAAAAAATGCTAGCAAAGCCGAAACTAATATAAAAAAAACACCATTTTCTGGAAATATGAGAGAGAGAGAGAGCATTGTTGCGAGAAATTCAGAATATATTATGACTTGTGAGAGAATAATTTTTGAGTAGAGGGTGAACAACCAATGGACAAATGTGGACAAGAAGAATACAAAATGTTGACAATCATGGAAAACACTGAAGATGTTATTTATATATTTAAAAAAAAACTTGCGAAAGAAAATCTAGGGCTTGTTTAGTTGTGAAAATTTTTCACTTTTTCTAGAAAACTAAAAAACATAAATGAAAAAAATGAAAAACTTGTTCACTCAACACTAAAATTTTTCATTGTTTTCTATGTTATTTTTAATAAACAAAAACAAAATAGAAAATAAAAAACAGAAAACTATTTTCTCAATTAAACTTAGCCCTAATTTGTCCCTTAATAACATTTTTTTTTATTTTGTCAAGTTTATGAAGCTATACATTGGTGGACAAAGGTCTACAAAACATTCACAAATGTGTGCAGAAGTGCATGAGTGTACATAGATGTACAAAATGTTTACAATTTATTTAAAAATGATTTAACAGATTTTAGTGTTCAATCATGTAATTCTACAACTTTAGGGCTTGATCTTATAGGAGCACTAGACACTTAATTATCTTAAGACCCATTAGAGAATTAAAGTTTTGCTAAAATGATTTAACGGATTTCAGTGTTCAATCGTTAAAAATAACGTATAAGATCCCTATAAGATCAAGTGGTTTCTGCACACATTTTTTTTAATTATGCGGTATTACTTGTTTACAACAATGAAATCTAACTTCAGTTCTGTTGCTGCCTATAACAACAATTAAGTTTTCAAGGTATTCACATGTATCCTGCAAAAAAAAGTACGAATCAAAGGTTAAGGGTTGTATCCCGATGTCACTCCGACGCTTAAGTCAGAATATTATTTTAGCAGAGTTTTGAGAGGTCTTTAGCAATGAAAGCGTACATCTCTTTGGAGTGTGTGATTGTTATTTATAGAGTGATGGGATAGATTTGATGAACTGTGAGAGGATCTCTCTTTGAATTTTGAAAATAATAATATTAGCTCTGCAAATCTCCTTAAGACTTGCTCTTTCTGTTTTAAGTTACACATAATAAATGTGCTTTTTGAAGAAGTCTCTTGGAAGGTGGACCCTTATATTTGGACTTGACTTATTTCTCTGGAACAGTTCTTTGGTAAGGCTTCACTGCACTAATGGGATTGATGAACTTTTGACTCAAGTCACATCAATTGCTCTTCACTCTTATCTTGGAGCTCCTAAAAGATAAGAGTAAAGAGTCTTTTTTTTTGCATTGAACTTTATAATTATTGTCGTCGTCGGAACATTGTGTATTTAAGGATCATTTTGCATAATTTGCATCCTCAGGGAGTAGTCCATAATTGTTGTATTTTGAGGGGACTAAGTACAACATTTGGCAAATTGAGCTATAGTTGGAATGCGGCGGCTATCCATGTGTAACATCTATCTGTTAGTATTTGACTCTGTTGAAACTCCAACTCTTGTGAGCTTTATCTATATAGCCCATTTTTTATTTGTTGCCACTATTTCATCGTTCCTGTGCAACCACATCATTATATTCTTCTCGCCTTTATCTTTTATATTCACAGAAGCACCTGAGTTTTCAAGCTTTTTCCTCACAATTGCATCACTGTTGACCATCGTAAGTTCATCCCTTATTTTAGTTTTATGGTTCCTTCTTTCTTTTGATTGTAACATGCTTAACCCGTGGCCATAATTTTCTTCTTTTTTGTTTGTTTTCAGTAGCATCTTCGTTCTTCTTTTTTTGTCTCTAGAAACCCAGAAACAAAAGGTGGTCTTTATGCGATAATTTATTCCATCTTCTTAGATCGAACCGCTACATGTCGGCTTTCTCTTCCGTTTCAACGCCATTATCATTGATTTTTCCTTCTATTTAATTATTGTCTCCTCCGTCCTTCCGTGCATCTTATTCGTGCAGCTCGGTCGAAGTTCTACTGCCCGGGTGAGTTGTGCTTCCTTTTATCTTCTCAAATTTTCTCTTTTGATTTTTCACGAGACTGATTTTCTATTTGTATTTTCATAATTTTTCAGGAGACAGAGAGAAACTAGAGACGTTCACCAATTAACTCACAGTTTGTCAAGTATTCGGTCACTGCAATTTTCTTGACTTTCCTTCGTTCTTGTCTTCTTCCTTTTTTTATTCTTTATTTGATGTTCTCAGGTTGCTGCAGTGGTGGTGATGTGGTGTGGTGTCTGCTGTTGTTGAAACAAGGAAGAAGGGTAGAGGGTTGGCTGCGTAGTGGTGGAGCCGTGAATTGCACTGAGAAAAATATTTGGCTGGAGACGGTGGTTCAGCTGGTTGGTTAGGCTAATGTTCGCTTATGGAGGTCGCTGGTTCAAATCTCTTCACCAACAACAATTTTGTGGCATTTCTATGAGCTGAAGCCCACGCTTGTCCGGGCCATCTTTCTGCTGCAAGCGCTGATCCGTGTTCTAGCTTAGCCCATCCGTGTCACGGCCCAGCCTAGCCCAGTCAAACAGATGCAAGTCCCTGTTTAGGCTCTTCCAGGCCGGCTGCCCAAGCCCGCGACCCACGCCTTCGGCCCAGTTCAGCTAAATAGATGCAAGTCCATATTTAGGTTGTTCGTGGCCCGCGCGAAAGCCCAGACCACTCCTTCGGACCACTCGTCATTCCAGCACGTTTCCAACTTGTATGATCCATTTCTTCAGGCCCGCGGCCCAATCCGGTTCTTGCATGTCCTCGGGCCAACTCATATCACAGCCCAACTCAGCTTCTCATGTTCAAATGGACTCCTCTAGGCTCTCGGCCTGTTCTACCCATATTTATGATGTAGGTGACCCAGCTTCTCCAGGCCGATGGTCCTCGACATGTTTGAGCTTCTTCAGATCACACCTTCAAACTTATTTTTTTCCTCTAGGCCCACGGTCCAAAGAGTTATCATCATGTCCAAAAGCTTGAGGAAGTCCAAGATAGAATAGTTTAGCCACACCCTATATCATCACCTAACCACCCTTGGTCCACCGGAGCATAATATTCTCATTTTTTCAGTAGTTTTTTTGTGTATGTATGTCTATTGCAGGTTGAGTTGATGGTGATTGGAGGGTGCTGGGGGTGATGGGTTCTGCCAAATTTTGATGAGGCTCTCGTGTGGATTGAATGACATAGGCCTTGCATCAACAATTCTGACATGTCATTCGATCTTTGAAGACGATGACTTTGGTGGAGCGACAATTACATGGGCGAACAACATGGTCCCTGCCTAAGCAATTTTGTCATGTTGTTCGATCCTTGATGATAGTGGAGGATGATCGACTGCATGGGCGAACAACGTGGTCCCTGCATCAGCAATGTTTTAAAGACAAGCCAAGTGGAGGCCACATGATTTTGTTAGCAACTTGGGCTTTGACATATCATTCGCCTTAGATGACGACGACCTAAGTGGAGCGACGATAGCGATTATTATGTGAGCAACAACATGGGCCATGCACCAACAATCTTGACATGTTGTTCGCTCTTGAAGACAACGGTGTTGGCGAACGACCCAAGTGGACCGACGATGGTGTTGGTGGATGACATGGGCCCTGCACCAACAATCTTGACATGTTGTTCACTGACGACAACAGGAGCGATGATCAAATCAGCGACAACATGGGCCCTATATCATCAATCCTTACATGTCGCTCGCCTTTGAAGACGACTTCACTCTTTTTAATTCTGGAGTTATTGCTCACGACCCGTCGTATCCAGCTTATCCTCCCCACCTATTTTACAGTTTTGATGCTTAACTTGCCATAATGCTTCCTAGGAGTCTTCTTTCATTTCTTTTTGGCATTTTGTAGGTTGCGCTCCTTTAGGAAGTTCTTTACTCACAGATTTCATTGTTGATCTCTTACTTTGCAAAGTGGATCTTCAGTGGCAAAGTTTGAGGTATTTTCATATACCTCGACATTTCATTTTTTGCATGGATGTCTCTTCAAAAATTCTTGAATGCTCAATCTCAAAGTGGATCGTCTAAAAGAAGTCTCTCGATTTCTCCAAATTTAACTTCTTAGTGCAAGAAGCATACTACCAAGCCTTCTTCTTAGGCAAAAAGGATGTCGCTAATCGAGACTATCCTTATTCTATCATTTGTTTGAAGACGATGGAGTTGCACTAAAATCTTTAATGCCCCTTTTTCGTAGGTTCTTTAATCATACACGATTTCACCATACAACTAGAGCTGCGATTTCCTCTTCCCAACTCTTGCGTCTCTTTTCTTTAAAGAAAATATTTTGGTGCCATTTCAACTTCATCTCAAAGGTTGGTAAAGTTAATGGCTTTTCACGTACTCACCTTCTTGAAGGGTGTTCCATATTTGTTTTAATGCACTTAATGAATTTGGAGAATGTGCTGGGACCGTCACAATTAAAGGAGTGCCTCAAGTCAGACTCTTCATAAATAATGTTCATTCGCCTCTATTTTGGGATGCTCCTTAAGAATGGTGTTGACAGAGAAGGACATTCTTCGATGAACTTGAGCAACCTCAACCCGAAGATGATGATGGTGGCGATGAGCAAGACTTACTAGTGGGTGATGTTGCTCCTGATGTTTTTTTCACTTGACTTAGTTGTACTGATCGTTCCCCAATCACTAATTGGGTATTTTCTCAAGCTCTTCCTATGGCTTTCCTCTTCAACACGTTTTGCTTGGAATGTTAACCATGTGGCAAGTCCTTGTTTTCCTCAAGGATTTCTACTTACTGTATGCTTTGACAAGTCCCCGTTTTCCACAAGGATTTCTACTTATCATCTTTGATTACGTCTTGACAAGTCCTCGTTTTCCATAAGGATTTCTACTTGTACTTTTTCATCGTTTACAGCGTGCATTCATGACAAGTTCATGTTTTCCACTAGGATTTCTACTTGTCATATGTCTTAACGGCCTTTTGTTTGCGTGCTTTTGTGATGAGTCCCCGATTTTACTGTAAGGATTTCTACTCATCATCCGCATTTTGCAAACTCTTTCTTTAGCATTCATGACAATTCCCATCAAGGATTTCTACTTGTCACATGTCTTAACGATTTTTTAGTTTGCATACGAGTCCACCATTTTGCTGGAAGGTATTCTACTCATCATCAGCATTTTGCAAACTCTTTCTTTGGGAGTTACAGCGTGCATTCATGACAAGTCCCCTCAAAGATTTCTACTTGTCACATGTCTTAATGGTTTTTTTGTCTACATGCTTTTATGATGAGTCCCCCATTTCGTTGGAAGGTTTTCTACTCATCATCCTTATTTTGCAAACTCTTCCTTTGGGAGTTTCCGCTTGCACTCATAACAAGTCCCCCTAAGGATTTCTACTTGTCACATGTCTTAACGGCTTTTTAATCTGCATGCTTTTGTGATAAGTCCCCGCTGGAAGGTAATCTACTCATCATCTGTGTTTTGCAAACTCTTTCTTTGGGAGGTAGTGCATCCCATACCTTTATAATTTTCTAGATATAGGTTTTACACGTCCACTCCTTGATTTAATTTCATTGACGTCTTTCGCTGTTGGTGTTGTCATTTTCCACCGAGTTCATCAATCAACTCATGAATTACGTGATATGCACGTGAAATGAAGGATATGCAACAAAATAAATGTAATGCAAATGAAGGATATAGAGAAGAAGACACAAACATTTATAGTGGTGTAGCCCTGAGGCCTACGTCCACTTTTCTTTATTTCTTCTTGTGCACATACTATACAAGGCAATCATTATTATTTCAAAAAATAGGAGGAATTGTAACCTTTTCGAGCATGCTTTGTAAGTTAGAAATCATTGAAGCATGACATTGATTGTTATCAAACTTTCTTACCGTATGTACTGCATCTTTACTCATTGTTGGCTAATAGAATCATGTTATCCTTTTCTACGTCTATTATCTGACCTTTGCTCATTACGATGGTTGTCATACCTTCGGTCACCGCACCCTCTCCCTTTTCGAGATTAGTTGTTTTTGTCGTTATTTTAGGCTTCAAACTTTTCAAGCTTTCCTTCTCGAATCAAAGCTTCAATTTGATTCATAAGACCATGACACTTCTCTGTCGAGTGACCGTAAGCATCATGCAGTTTGCAGTATGCCTCTACATCTCTCCCAATCATTTTATCAATTTTTTTGGAAACGTATGAGTCCAGAGCCTTTAATGGCTCCTAAGATGGATGTTCTTAACTCATTAAAGGGAGTGAACTTCTAAAATCTCGGCCTTGAAGATCATCTGAAATCATTCGCCCTATCATTTTTCCTAGTGGACTCCTCTTGAGCCCCTCGTTCCTTTCTCTTACATTCTTTTTCATCTCCGGAGCTTACTATTTTCATCATCTTCTTCTGAGAGACATACTTGTTTGCAATTACAAACAAGTCAGCCACAGTCTTTGGCTGATCAAGTGAACGACTTTTGTAACTATATCAATCGTGTACCTTGTAGCATGACTGTCACTGCCACTTATGGTTGCAGTTCGCGGATCTCCAAAGTTGCGTTCCTAAATCTGTCCACATATTGACGAAGGGTCCCATTCTCCCCTTGCTTCACACTTAGAAAATATGTGACATTTTTTTTCCTTTTGCTATTGATTATGAACATGGTGATGTACTCCTTTTTTAGTTGTACAAAGCACGGAATAGATGCTTCCTTAAGCCTCGTTGAACCAATCGCGAGCGACATCTTTTAATGTAATTGGAAATGCTCGACACATGATCACATCCTTCCATCCATGTAAGAGCATGATTGCCTCATAGTTTTGAACGTGCCCATAAGGGTCTTCATTCCCAGTGAAAAAAGAGAGTTGAGGCATCTTAAACTTTGATGGGAGTGGCTTCTTCATAATCTCTTTTGTGAAGGGGATCTTTACATCTTGCTCCTCCTCCGCCTTGGGTATAAGCTTCTTCTGTGCTAATATCTTTTCCACGATCTTTTCCATGTTGCCTACATCTTTGGTAGTGAACACCGAATGATCATCCAGCTCTATCTTCCGTGTTGGAGATTTTGGGGCCTCTTTGCATGTGTTGTCGACCACTTCGTGGTATCTCTCCTTCCTTCTTTGGTGATGATTCATTTCTTCTTCTCTTGGGGGTTCTTCAAGTTATTCATATGGAAATCACATCTCCTTCTCTGCCACATGACGAGGGAGGGACTCGCGAGGATGATTCTTCATAGGTGCGTTTGGCCTCTCACTTGCAGCTTAGGTGTTCACACCTTGAGGAAGAGTAACTTGGGGGGCAACAGCTTTGAGAGACAACACTAGCTCTTGGATCATCCTCTGTTTCTCCTGATTCTCACGCTTCAAGGCATCAAATTCCTCAAGCAGGACTGTGGCAGCTGCCGCCCTTGACGTACCGACACCTCAAGGGTTCAAAGGGCTCTGAACATCTTGGCCATCATCCTCATGGTGACCAGCCACTTATGATCTTGTCTGCACTCCCATTCTTGTGGTTGATGATCTCTTCTTAGGGAAATAGTTGATGAAGATAAATAAATGGAGAATACGACCTTTTGCTTGTTCCCCATAGACGGTGCCAATCGTTGTTGCCTAGAACAACAATTAAGTTTTCAAGGTCTTCATGTGTATCCTGTAAAAAAAGCACGGTCAGAGGTCGAGGGTTGTATCCCCGATGTCACTTCGATGCTCAATTCAAAATGTTATTTTAGCAGAGTTTTGAGAGGTTTTTTAGCAATGAAATATTACCTCTCTTTGGAGTGTGTGATTATTATTTATAGAGTGAGGAGAGAGATCTAATGAACTATGAGAGGATCTCTCTTTGAATTTTGAAAGTAATAATATCAGCTCTGCAAATTTCCTTAAGACTTGCTCTTTCTATTTTAAGTTACACATAATAAACGTGTTTTTTGAAGAAATCTCCTGGAAGGGGGCCCTCATATTCGGACTTGACATATTTCTCTGGAACAAATCTTTGGTAGGACTTCACTGCACTAATGAGATTGATGGGCCTTTGACTCAAGTCACATCAAGTTCAAAAGAAAAAAAAGATATGAACACATAATTAAAAAAAAGATAGTGGTTTAAATGTGGCATACCGCATAATTAATACATTTAAATATCTATTCATTAAATTGTGTTATTAATTATCTTTCAACTAATTTTTTTTAATCTATGTAAAAACAAACAACTAGTCCATCATTGTGGCATAGAGGGAGTATATTCTTTCCTTCAAGTAAGATTCTTTCCTAAGATAGTAATTATCCTATATATTACCTCCAAAATAGAGAAGAATGTTGATTTGATGAGTGTGTGTGCCGCAATTGCCATAGTTGGCACCATGGATGAGGCTCAAGCACAAGTGATAAGCCAAAGCAAATGGTGTTGCTTTGTTGAGTTAAGAGCCGATGGATGGCATCCCAAACAGCCGAAGCAAGTTTCCTTTGATGAGTTAAAAGCGTCAGAAGTGAAGGAATTTGAGAAGGCCAAAATATCTTTGTTTTTTTTATAAGTTATTTTATTTATTTTACTAGGAAACGAACTCATATTCTCTTAGTGTTGGAGTTGATTCTAGTACTAATGAGTTATTGACTTAATTTGGCTATATTAGAGAGTTATTTTGGATGAGTGACAAGAACGGTGAGAGTTTTATATTGGGATCAAGAAGCACTTTGAATATGAGAGGGGCGGAACTACATTTTTTTTTCTTTTCCCTTTAACACCCTAGTATGTAGATCAGCAAAAAATGACACATTTAGTCATTTTCTTAACGATATGCCCCCTACAATTTCATTATTTCCGTAAGATTTAGTATATAAATAGCTAAAAATAATATATTTGGCCTCTTTTTTCTAATATTTTTATGTTATGATTAATATTTAAATGCAAAATTTAAATAATAAATTTAATAACTGTACAATAAAAGTGTTATTTATCGATGTTAATAATCATGTGGTAAAAAATTTAATTTATAATTTATTATTATATATTGATTATTTAAATTTTGGTCCTACAAGTATCTAATTCTATTTCTACCATTAAGTCTAATGTCACTTAGGAAAGAAAACTTAATTTGACCCGATAAAATCCACCCAAACCCAATAAGAGTTGACTGTGAGTTTGGGTTGGGTTTCACATTCACCTCCCAAGCCCGACCCAAATAATTTTCTTATTATAAATAATATGTACAAGACGACCGTCTCAATGTCATACGCTCCATAAATAGCACTGTAGATTCTACAAGAATTTGCCAAACCCTCATAAACTTAGACAAATGGACATTGGTCGATTAATAAATGTTCTTAATGGGTTAATAACGAGACGATATATAATTACAAACCTAATTGGACGACATAAGTATTTTCATGTTGACTGGAAGGTTGGCATTATAATATACAAATGTATCTCCAACTAAAATTCATGTATAATGTTAAAACGAAAGTCCCACTTGAGTACTTCCAAAACTCCCAAGTTTGTGTTTCTATGATCCTCCACGTATCTGTCTCTTAACGAACTTCGAATGTTGACAACTACAAGTCTGCATTATGTCCAAAGTGAAAGATCGTTAAATTACGGTATAAAAGGAAGATGGTTGCTTCTATCAAGTCGGTAATTTAGTTTGGTGAACAATTAATAGTAAAATGGGATTCAAGAAAATGGATGTTTTCTTGGAGATTTTCTTAGTCGTGCTTTTGAGTGGAATGCTTGTCGGTATTGTTCAAGGGATGCTCATTATTATGATTTTGTGGTAAGTTAAAGAGTGTGCTATATGTATCTTTTGTTACATTTGTGCTACTATTGTACTTAGCTAATAAAGTCTGATTATTATTATTATTACTACTATTGTTGTTGTTGTTGTTGTTTATTAGCTGCATAACAAGAACTTCACAAGGCTATGCAGCAAAAAGAGTGCCCTGGTTGTCAATGGAACCATTCCAGGGCCTGTGTTTTATGTTCACAAAGGAGATACTGCATTTATCAATATTCACAACAGAGGAGATTTTGGAGTCACAATTCACTGGTAAATGCAGTAACTAAATAATCTATTCACAACATATTTCAGTAGCAATGATTAATTAAAACAGAGTATATTGAACATAGATATGTATGCAGACATGGAGTGAAGCAACCAAGAAATCCATGATCTGACGGTCCGGAATA
>CAODLS010200833.1:0-16600 GCA_948243855.1 Flueggea neowawraea | reverse complement strand
GTGATTTGAGTGAGAAATGATAGTGAAAGGCCAAAAGAGTCGGGTGGGGGTATATATAGACCCCTGCCCAAAACGACGAGTCGTTCAGCCAAATTGCATAGCTCACTCGAGTGACAACCCATCCTTACTCGAGTGACACCCCTCTTACTCGAGTAACACCTCTTCTTACTCAAGTAAGATTTTCCCAGAAATTCATATGAGGTTCGACTTACTCGAGTAACAGGGTCTCTTATTCGAGTAATATAGGGCTCGTCTCACTCGAGTAACACCAACTACTTACTCGAGTAATCCATTACCCATTTCATTCGAGCAACACTTTCATCTTACTCGAGTAACTCCTTTCCAAAATCATTAATCAACCACTCAACACTCCAATCATTCAAGATCGAACCAAGATCAACTTAACCCTAAATTTTTTGACAAATTGACATCCTCAACATCTCCAGGCACCAAATGCTAGGACGAAAATCGATCGAAACAAATTGAGACTGATCAGAATACTATAGAAGCTATGTCATAAAGGGACGAGATATTACAAATACATATTGATGTATGCAAAATTTTTAGTACAAGTGTTAGATGAGGTTATTTGTACTTCATTACCTTCACTGATGACTTCAGTAGTTATGGATTTGTCTATCTTATGAGACATAAATTTGAATCCTTTGAAAATTTCAAAGAGTTCAAAAGTGAAGTACAAAACCAACTTGGTAAGAATATAAAAGCACTTCGATCCGATCGTGGTGGAGAATATTTAAGCCAAGAGTTTGACAATCATCTTAAAGAATGTGAAATTGTCTCACAACTTATGCCTTCCGGAATGCCACAATGGAATGACGTGTCTAAAAGAAAAAATCAAACTCTATTGGATATGGTTCGATCAATGATGAGTCAAACATATCTTCCAATCTCATTTTGGGGGTTTGCCTTAGAAACTGCAGCTTTCATACTTAACCGAATTTCGTCTAAAGTGGTGGAAAAGACATCATATGGGATATGGAATGGGAAAAAGCCCTTAATGTCTTTTCTAAAGATTTGGGGATGCGAAGCTTAAGTGAAACGTCAAGTTTCTGAAAAGTTAGCACCTAGATCCGAGAAGTGTATATTTGTGGGGTATCCAAAGGAAACAAAAGGATATTATTTTTACAATTGTTCTGAAAACAAAGTGTTTATTGCTCGAAACGACGCCTTTTTAGAAAAGCAATTTAATTCCAAAGAAAATAGTGGGAGTAAAGTACTTCTAGAAGAAGTAAAAGAACACAAATAAGCGCTGAAGATAGGAATGAGATTCAAAATGACTTATAAGATGTTGTGGAGTCCGAATCTGTAACATAAGGCCCAAGAAGAGAGTAGGTCTCGTCACGAGCCTAAAAGATATTTATTTCTCATAACTGATGATAAAAAAATTATTCTTGTCGATCAGAATGAGCCTACAACCTACCAAAGGACAATTGTAGATCCAAATTCTATAAGATGACATGAAGCCATGAAATTAGAAATGCAATCTGTGTATGATAACAAAGTTTGGAACTTGGTGGATCTACCTGATGGAGCCAAAATCATTGATTGCAAATGAATTTATAAGTTAAAATCTGATGGGATCTTCAAAGCAAGACTTATTGCAAAAGATTTTAGACAAAGTCATGGTATTGACTATGATGAAATATTTTCACCAGTCGTCATGCTTAAATCCATTAGGATTCTTCTTATCGTAGCAACATATTCTGACTATGAGAAATGAAAAATGGATGTCAAAATTGCTTTTCTAAATGAAAATCTTCTTGAGGATGTGTACATATACATAACCTGAGGATTTTATCGATCCTAAAAATCCTAAGAAGGTATGCAAGCTTCAAGGATCCGTTTATAGGTTGAAGCAAGCATCCCGAAGTTGGAATCTTTATTTTGATGAAGCAGTCAAAGAGTTTGGATTCATCAAGAATGAAGATGAGCCTTGTGTATACAAGAAGATTAGTGGGAGTACGGTAATATTCTTAGTACTGTACATTGACGACATCTTGATCATTGGAAACGACATTCCTACCTTATAGAGTGTCAAGCTTTGGTTGGGAAATTGTTTCACAATGAAAGACTTAGGTGAAGCCTCACGTATCCTAGGGATACAAATCTATAGAGATAGATCTAAGAGGCTAATTGGACTAAGTCAAAGTGTGTACATTGATAAAGTGTTAAAAAGGTTTAGCATGGATTCCAAGAAAGGAATGATTCTCATGGTTCTTGGAAAGTCATTAGGCAAGGCAGGTTATCTTATGACAAGGCAAGCCAGAGATTACATGAGTAGGATGCCATATGCTTCTGCTAGTGGATCCATCATGTGTGACATACTTTGTAAACGCCCTGATGTTGCATTTGCTTTAAGTATGACTAGTAGATTTCAGTCCGATCCAGGTGAAAGTCACTGGATCGTAGTTAAGAATATCCTTAAGTACTTGAGAAAAACTAATGATGTTTTCTTAGTCTATAAAGGACAAGAAGGGGAACTAGTCTTAAGTGGTTACACTGATGTTGTATTTTAGTCTGACCATGATGATTTTAGATCGCAATATATTTATGTGTTTTGTTTGAATGGAGGTGTTGTCAATTGGAGAAGCTCTAAGCAAGACACTGTGGCCGATTCTACTGTAAAGTCTGAGCACATAGCCGCATCTGATGCAAAAAAGGAAGTTGTTTGGCTCAAGAAGTTCATTACTAATTTGGATGTCGTCCTAAGCATCACAAACCCAGTTGACTTATATTGTGATAACAATGGGGCTGCTTAAGCCAAGGAGCCCAGATCACATCAAAGAACCAAGCACATACTTAGACGATATCACCTCATTCGAGAGATAGTCGAAAGAGGAGATGTTAAGATATACAAAGTTGATACTAATGACAATATAGTGGATCCTTTGACAAAAGCTCTCCCATAACCAAAACATGAAAGACACATTAGGTCTTTAGGTATTAGGTTCATGCCTAATTGGGACTAATGCAAGTGGAAAAATGTTAGTTTTGGTGCTCTAGTCTAATCATTTATATACATTATCATTCGATTTATCAATTAATAAAGAGACATTTTATTTCATATATATGAAATATTATATGTTTTATGAAGATAAAACCTCCATGAATAATTTATTCTTCCATATGTCAACAAGTCTGACTTGATAGTAAAATCATAAGGTAAAAGGACTACTATTCTAAACATCCTAATCGATTGTTGTCATGGAAATGATAACAAACCAAGGTTAGTATGTTGCTAAGTTGATAATCACGTTTTACTGATTATGGATATGGGATATCACTTAGAATATAGATATATGTTAGGGAACATGTATTAGACTGACCCATTATTAAAGCACTTCATGGATTTATGTCATAAGTTGCTTTCATACAGTGGTGATGTTTGAGTCATCTGACTAAAACTCACCATCGACTCCTACATGAGGAATCATATGTTTTGACTTAGTCAGATGTTATCCGTAACAGGGTAACAATAAATGCTATAATTGGATATGTCATGAATCTTGTAGAGGTGTGATAGTGAGAGTGATGGATTTGTTCATCTTATAAAGAGTGATATCTTTAATACACTTGATGAGTAGGATTGATGAAATGTATGTATACTCAAATGAATTGATGAAAGAGTTTATCAATGTCATTTGTATATCAATATACTTGGGATCAAGAAACACATTAAGCTATATAAGGTTGACATGTAACCATGCATTATGCTTAATAGAGATATCGTGTGACAAAAGGACTAAATATCAAACTGTGAAATGTTAACTCGAATCATCGAATACCACTCGATTTTGGATTGCCATAATGTATTACTAGATACCTTTAGACGCGTTCACGCAAAGGCAATGTGAGAAGAAGAGTTTTGAGTTTTATACTAAAAACTACACCAACACTCCATTCAATCATACGCTCTAGCATTCGATTTTAAGCTAAAATATGCTAATCCTAATCGTGTATGTCGATACGCATGGATCCTTGGTGGAATTCTAAATGTACAATTTTTGTTGTTTTCACTTCCGTGTATGCTTATAAATTTCATAAACTTAGTTACGAATTTCGATAAGGTTTATGTGGAACTTGTGTGATCGTGCATTCATTGTCCAGGTTGTACTTCAAAAAGGAGTGGCATTATGGACTATATAGGATTTCAAATAACGGGTATCTAAAATATGCGGTTTGAAAGACTAGAGGCTGATTTCTCTAGGTCGGGGGTATTGTCATGTTATTTTGAAGTCTCAAGAGGACCAATCCCGTCTTATCAGTGTTGGCATTGTGGTGTTGAAACCCAGCACACTCTATTTACAGCATTGGACTCCAGATTTTGATCTTGATGCACAAAAGCTTACCACTACACAACTTTGGGTAAGGTTTTACAAATTACCATGAGAGTATTGTCATCCTCAATTGCTTGCTGATATAGCTAGAGGAGTCGTGCTTCCCTTGAAAATTGATAATGCCACATTTAATGGCGATTTTGGCCATTTTGCATGTGTGCTTGTTGAAGTTGATTTAGCCACTGATCTTCCTGAGATGATATTGCTCAAGAAGCCTCAAAAGAGTTTTTTTGTGGAGGTTATTTACAAAAATTTTCTGAGCTTTTGCTCTACTTGTTACAGTATTGGTCACTCTCTATAGAATTATCGTTTGAACAAGTCTGCTAAAGCGGTTAAGCCTAAGCCGCCTGTAAAAGTAGCCCGACAGGGCCAGATTACTTCTAAAAAGAGTTGGGTTCTAAAGGTTACAGAGGTTCCCCTAGCTAACGCTTTTGACAAATTACAATCAACATTAGAACTGTCTACTGAACGAGACCTAGCCACTCCGGATTGTATTTTACGTAAGGAGGCTGATAGTGTGTAGCTTATTGACAAGGTTGTTGCTAAAGGAACTTCTACTATGGTACCTAAGCAAGCAATAATTCATGGATCCCCTTTGCCTACCACTGTGTTAGTAGTTGATAATCCTACATCTGAGTATGCAGAAGACCCAGCTGAAGAGGTTCATGATCAAGGTGTAACTATATCTGATCCTAATAAGGTGCCAATTGAGGTAGCCAGTACAGACAATGGTGCAAGTGAGGGTAAATAAGTTAGGTATTGGGGTGATGCATTTGAGGATGATGAAGGGGAGTGTATCACGCCCACACCACGAAAAATGAAAACACGCTCACGAGGGCAGACATACTATAGTGCACAGCTCTCTAGGAGACCCTAGCATCATCATGCTCGTTATTTATGAAGATTGTTGACTGGAATTGTAGGGCTATTAGTAATTTCGATACCCAGAGACATATTTGTAATATAATACTTTGCATTGCAGAGCCATTTGTGGCTTTTGATTCAGTTCCTTCTAGGTTTTGGGAAATGATGGGGATGAAATTGGTGGCAGTTTTGGGCTTAAATATTACCAGTCTCCAATTGACATTATCTGCACGGATCAATATATTTCTTTTGACTATTCGTTTGCTAACAGAACTTTTAAGTTTTCATTTGTTTATGCTAGTGTATGGTGGAACATGCGAAATTTTTTATAGGAGGATTTGTCGTCACTTTCCGCCGTGCCAGTTTCTTGGATGGTTGTGGGAGATTTCAACATTATTTGGGGTGCACACGAGAAAATTGGTAGGCCTCCTCCATCTGCTCCTTATCGAGATTTCAATACTTTTATTGATCAAAATGATATCACCCACATTCCTGACAAATGAGTTGGATACACGTGGTGTAATGGTCGGGGAGGAGAGGCTAAAATGGAGAGTATCCTTGATAGAGTTCTAGTTACTTCTTAGTTCCTCCTGTGATAAAACGCCCTCCACTCCTCCTACCCAGTTCAGGTTCCATTCGATGTGGCTTTCTCACTAAGGCTTGAAGGAGTTGGTAACTAAAAATTGGAATGCTCCAGGACTACATATGTGGCCATTTCAGTTAATAATAGCAAAGCTTAAACGATTGCGTGGTGCCCTCAAGATTTGGAATAAGGAGGTTTTTGGCCACTTGGATATGAATATTGCTAAGGCCAAGGCACAAATCCAAATACTCCAAAATAGCATTGCCTTCGAGGGGCTCACAAATGATCTTTCACGGGAAAAGCTTGCTACAAATGCACAGTTAACTTTTTGTCTTTCTCAGTAGGAAGTCTTTTACAAGGAGAAAAGCCAAGTAAAATGGTTAGAGTTAGGGGACAGGGACACAAATTTTTCCACATAGTGCATGCCATACGTAGGGCTCTTGCAAATATTTATGTTTTGCAGGTTCAAGAGGAGTTAGTAGATGACCCTGACCTGATCTCTGAGCATATTGTTGTTATTATAGAGGTTTGTTTGACTCCACTTCTGCTAGGCTGCCTGAATTTTCACTGGTTAAACAGGTTGTTCCATCTTTGGTTAGTAGAGACGACAATATTGGGTTAGTTTTGATCCCTACAAGTGATGAAATTCATAAAGCTATCTTCAGTATGGATCCTACAAGTCCGTCGGGGCCGGATGGTTTCACTAGTTCTTTCTTTTGTGAGTTCTGGGATGTTATGCAGGCAGATCTCTGCATGGCTATTCAACAGTTTTTCGCTAGTGGACGCATTACAACTGGCTGGAATTCTAGTATGATGGTTTTAATACCAAAGGTCAGTGATGCTATTTGAGTTGATCAGTATAGACCGATTGTTGTGAGTAATTTCAGCTACAAGATCATTACTAAGATACTGGCAGATCATCTTTTTGTAGTGGCGAGCAGGATTATTTACCCACAACAGTTTGGGTTTATTAAAGGGAGGAATATATCAGATTGTATCACGTTAGCATCAGAAGGGGTTAATTTGCTAAACAAAAAGTGTTTTGGTTGTAATATGGCTTTGAAGATTGATATTCAAAAGGCCTTTGACACTGTGGATTGAAATTTCCTATTTGCAGTACTAGAATCTTTTGGTTTCTCCTTACAGTTTCGAGATTATATCTTGGAACTATTTACTTCTACTAGGCTTTCAATTTTGATTAATGGGCATACCAGAAGGTACTTTGGTTGGTCTAGAGGAGTCCATCAAGGGGATTCGCTTTCACCATTGCTTTTTTTGTCTTGCAAAAGATTGTTTGAGTTGGCATATCACTGCTTTGGTTGAGTCTGACCAATTGCAACCAATGACTTATGCTAGAGGTACAAAGTTTGTTTCTCATCATTTCTATGCTGATAATGTCATTCTGTTTGCTCAGGCTTCTATGAGGAATATTACTCGTATTTTTGAGATATTTGATATGTATGGTTTTTTGTCAGGCCAAGTGGTGAATTGGATGTAGTCGAATGTCTATTTTAGGAATTGTTCACAGCCCGTCTTGCATCTATTATGACGGCTGGGTTGTGTATCAAGAAGGGGACAATACCTTTTGTTTATTTGGGGTTCCTATCTTCTTTGGTGCTCAATGGGAAAAGGTTTTGCATCCTATAGTAGATAAAATTGTCAGTAAGTTTTGTGCTTGGAAAAGGGCCTTCATTGTCGCTAGCGGGTCGGATAATGTTGGTTAAGTCCATTATACAAAGCTTTTTGCTTCACTCTTTTGTTGTTTATAAATGGCCTAAGCAGATGGTTGCTAAGCTCAATAAGAAGATTCAAAATTTTGTCTGGACGAGCTCAATTGCTTCTCACAAAGTGGTTACAGTCATATGGTCAATTTTTTGTTCTTCAATCATGGAGGGTGGAATCGACTTGAAAGACATAGCCTTGCTAAATGAGGTGATGTTGGGGTATCTTTCTTGGTCATTTTTTACTAGACAGGCATCGGTTTTGCTTATGTTGGAATCTCGTTTCTTAATAGCTTCTAGGTTGGCTCGGATGACCTATTTCTGCTCCTCTTTTTGGTCTTCAATTAAAAATATTTATGAGGATCTCAGAGGACAATGTTATTGGCTGATTACTATAGACACATACAGGAATTTCTGGACAGATACTTGGTTGTAACCAACAGTGGCTGACCGTTTGTCCTTATCATTACAGCAACAATGCTCCTTGACAGATAAGGTCCAAAGTTATCTGGTGGGTGGCTCTTGGTCTTTGCCTAATTCTTTCCTCCATAGGTAAAACAATCCATTGATATGTGCAATTTTTGCAAGAAAGGGTTGATGTTTGCATTTAGAAGTTTTCCACTAATGGCCAATTCACTGTTAAGAGTTATTACAAAATGCTTCATGGCATCGTGAACTTGCGGCTTGGAACAAATTCTTTTGGAAAAAGTTTATCCCCCCTTCACGGTCGACTGTGGGTTGTCGGGCTTTTTTGAGTTGTCTCCCCACTGATGACAAGCTCTGGTAGAAAGGTTTTAACTTCCCCACTAGATGCTCTTTCTATTTGGCAGCTATTGAAACCTTAACTCACTTGCTTTTGCACTGTCGGGCTAATGGCCAACTCTGGCAAGTTTTTTCTTTCTTGTTTGGCGTTTGGGTATGTAATACCCCACCCATTTTTGTTAGAGTTTCTATAGCTTTTTGGTCTAGTCCGATTTGATCTTTGGGGTATTTGGTGTGTTGATTGATGATATTTGATGTTTGATGATGTTAATGATGATATTCTTGATGTTTGAGAAGTTGTTGAACCCCTGGAATAATGAGTTACTCGAGTAAACACTTTGTGTTACTCTAGCTGAAATGACACACTACTAACTCGAGTTAGAGGATGGATAACTCGAATTGTATGGTGGCTGTTCAACTAGAGTTAAAGGAAATGTTACTCGAGTTATATGATAGCTGGATAACTCGAGTTAGCGAAGTTGTAACTCGAGTTATATGACAGTTGGATAACTCGAGTTAGCTTTTGTGTAACTCGAGTAAGCCATGCTTTAGGGGTCGATTCTGGTCAAATTTAACTCAATTTAAAGAACTTATAACTCGAGTTAGACATGTATTTTGTTGAAACGACGCTATTTTTGGGGAGGGGTCTATATAAGCCCCATATATGAAGCCTTCGTCTCTCACTCAATTTTCTTTCCCATTGCCTCTAATTGTTTCTACACCACTCTTTGAGGTAAGATCAAGTCTCCAAACTCTTTATTTCTTCATTTTTGAGCTTTAATCATTGAAGAATGTTTTGGGTGTTTTGAATGTGGACTTCAGATCTGTTGATTTATGATGAAACGTAGGCTGTAGGATGTTAGATTATGATAGATAAATGTTAGATACATATGAATCAAGCTTGGGTTTGAAAGATTTGATGAGTTCTTTGAATGAGCTAGGATTTGGCCTAATTTGTGAAGAGTCTTGATGATTTTGAGTTGTTTTGATGAAATCAATTGTAGATTTGTATTCAGGAGGTTGATTAGAGTTAATGTAGGTGATTCAAAATGATTTATATTGGTTGAATCGAGAGTTGGATGTTTCGGTGTATGTCTGTATGCATGTGGTAAGCATGATTTGTTGTCTAATGTATTAGTAATCTGCATGATATACGTGGTTTTACATTAAGGTATTTTTATAACTAAATGTCTGTTCTTCTGAGGTTCAATAATTGAATGCTTTGAATGTATGTTGTTTGCTGAAGGTACAAACGTTTTCAGAAATATTTTCAAAAGTATATAAATATGTATATACGAGTGTATATGACTAGTATAAGTATATCTGCAAGTGGTATATTTTCAAAATGTTTCAAAACGGTTTACGTGAGGCTCAGAGCCGCTCTGGAGTATTATTTTCTCACTAGGGTTCTTACCCATTTCTTTTCAGTCTATTTTATTTTATCCTTATTTTCAGGTGCTTTTGATTGATTGTGATCTATCAGCATTCAACACTCGGTGAGTTTGAAGTTGCATTTAATGCCCTTTTGTTCGGACCCAACTATTTATTTTGTTAGCTGCTCCACACCGGTATACTTATGGGTTTATGGTTTGTATATTTATTTGGTATTTGAATAAATATTTTTATTTAGAAATATTTTGTTGTTATGGAAATTTATGTTTTAAAGAAATTTGGATTTCTACTTATTATTAGTAATAAATGGTTTTGAAATTGTTGCTATAAGTAGATAGAAGTTTTATTATCCAAGGCTTGTTCTGGATGGACCGGACTTTCTTCAAAGGCTCGTCTTGTACGCCGGTCATGGTCCGAAAACGGGTCGTGACAGAGTACAACGTGATGGTGCTTCAAGACGTTGATTTTAGCAGCGATGAATGTTCTTTTAAGCTCGCAGTTGCATGCTCTTTTGAATGTGGCCATAGTCAGCGTCACCTGGATTCTTTGGAGGGGAGTGAATGAGTACATCTTCAATGGTTAGCCTGTTAAATTTATAGCATGCTGAAAATTTTGTGGAAATGTATTAAAGAGGCGGATGTTTTTCGAGTTGTATGACTAGTAACATGGATGAAATCTTGTGCTTTCGCAATCTTGGTATTACAGGTAGTCCCTAGAAAGCTCCCCAAATTATATCAGTACTTTGGTTGCCTCCTCCTGCTAACTGGATCAAGGTGAACACAGATGGTTTTGCTCTTGGCGCGCCGGGTGCCTCTGGCGCTAGTGGGATTGTTTGTAGTCCGCGAGGTTTCAGTAAGGGAGTTTTTGCATTTTCTACAGGTCAGAACTTTGCTTTCACTTCTCAACTTAAAGCTGTAATGTTTGCTGTTAGGAAAGCAATAGAGTTTTGCTAGACTCACATCTGGCTTGAAAGTGACTCCATGTTTGTGGTGCACCTTTTCAAGACAAACTCATTGGATGCGCCTTGGGTTTGTAGACTTAACTGGGCAAAATGTCTAACTCACTTGGATAATATAACAGTTATGGCTTCTCACATATACAGAGAAGGCAATAGGGTGGCATACTACCTTGCTAATTATGGGGCACGACATTTAGGCTCCCATTGGTGGACGAGTTTCCCTTCTTTTTGTAATAATTTTGTCTGTGATGATTTTTCAGCTAGGGAGAGCTACTGTTTCATGTAGCCTCCATCATATTCTTCTTATTAATAATATGGAGCTTAGGAGTATGAAGATGGTGCTATTGGGTGCCAACCCAGTTGGGATGCCATGGTGCACTACTGATTCCTAATTCTCAAATCTTTCATTCCAATTTTTTTTTTTCCAGAAATCTAAGCTACCTTCAAAGCTTGAGCAGTTGAATCTTTCTGAATATCAACTATCAGGTTCTCTCCCTGCATCAATTGGAAATTTCTCCAACTGGCAAGTTCTTTTGTTGAGCAAAAACCGATTCACCGGTGAAATTCCAGCTCAAATATGCCAGTTGAAAATCTTCTATCTTTGGATATGAGTAGAATAACATGCCTGGAATCAGCACAAGTGTCACAATTAACAAGTCTCGTATCTCTAAACCTTTGAACACCATCATGCCGAGGAACAACAGTCTGCAGGGAAAGCAAAAGAAATTTGAAGCAATATTGCAGGGAAGTACTCAACTTTGAAAACCATCATGTCAACCTTCATGTTAATGTTGCAAGTTTTCTTTTCTACTAACCTTTTTTTCATTAAATTTCCGCCTAATCAAATTAGTTGAAAATCCATATTGCTCTTTGTGGCCACAATAGTTTTGATTCTGATTTTTGAAGTTTCTACGGGTTTTGTTGCCTTATCTTTTTGTGAATTGCTGGTGCTTTTAGAAATAGAAGTTGTTGATTAGAGGTTACTAATTTACTCGATTTCCTACTTGATATACCTATTTCCTGTACTGTTTGTGTTTACATACTTAATCAATGTCTCTTGAAACAAGCTACTGTAGAAAGCTCTCCTAATTTTCTTGTACCATGCACTTGTTGGTTGATTCAGTCTTCCCAATCTTTTTTATGCATTATTAGCACACCTGCTACTATGTAATTTTCCCAGTTAGTATTCATGGTGTAGAATTGTTCATTTTTAAATGAGTGAAACAATGAATTTTATGATGTTGGAGTCAAAAGGTATGAAACATGCCCACTTGTTTTCAAAACGTAACATATTGAAGATTTGAGATGGCCACTTTGACCACATAAGCTAAGTCATCTTTTACAACCTAATCTGGAGGGGGAAACAATTTCTTTTTTATGCATCTTTCAAAAGTTATCAAATTTTGTTTTAGCATATGATTGCATTATTACTTGAATTAATTAGTTGACTTGTCTTGTCTTGAATTTAGTTCAAGCTTCCTTTTCACCTTCGAATGGTTCCAAACAAACTTCTATCCCAATTGAAGCATGTCTCCTTTCTAAAAAGGATCGACAAGAGAGAAGGAGTTTGGATTACATACTACATATTCATATTATAAAATACATCATTGATAACCACACATTATCCTGATTTTATATGATAGCTTAACTAAATTGTCCAATCAAATTAGTTATGGGCCAAAACTTGTTTGTGGCTTGCTTTACATGGCCGACTATATATGAATTCACAAAGCACGATCAGACATCTTACTCATTCAACTACTTGTAGCCGTTGCCAGTATGGTGTTGAAATCATTCTCCATGCACTTAGGGACAGCCTGGTTGCCCAAAGACACTGGCCAGTTCTTTTGCCCAATTAGGTCAGATCTTCCTTTTTTCTACGAATTTACATGAAAGGATTCTTGTTAATCTAAGCAGTAAATTTATTCATGCTAGTAATGTCCTTTGGTCAATTCTTTTTGGTGTTATGGTCTAGAGATTGTGGATGATTGCAATTTGGAAGTAGTTGCTGGTGGAATTAGGAATGGACGTTTGGGGAAATCATGCATCGGTGTGGCCCGCAATCATCTTAGTGCTACAAAATTAATGCAGAAATGGGTGGTAAATGTAATGTTTCTGCTATTTCTCATAAACATTTTTCTGGTCAGTTTGCATTAATGTGGATGGTGCAGTTTCAATCCAGGACCGTCGTTCAGTTGTTGGGATTGTTGCTAGAGACAAATCAGGCTTTGCTATTCATGTCAGGAATATCAAATTGGGTTTCTATCCCCATTGTTTGCTGAGCTACATGCTATTCTTAGTGGCTTCGAACTTGTCCTGGAGAAAAATTGGTCTCAGGGTTCCATCGAATCAGATTCTAAAATGGCAGTAGATATTTGCACTTCGAAGATGTTTTGGAATGGGCATCATCAGGCCTTGATATTTCGGATTCGTCATCTCCTTGACCTGACAGATTCCAATGTCTGTTTCATTCATAGAGAAACCAACCTTTGTGCTGATTGGGTTGCCAAGCATGGTTTGTCTCAGTTTTTTGGTAGACATGATTTTGTTCATTTACCTAGTCCTCTTAGATCTTTATTGTATCTGGATAAAATCCATTTTTATAACTACTGTATTCCTCTGCCATAAGTGAAGACATTAAATATTACTTAATGAGATGTCACCCTCTTTCATTAAAAAATTGTTCAATCAAATTAACCACACACAACTATAAGTAGTATGAAAACTGGACTTCTAAAGGTTGAAGTGCTAAACACGGCCACACAAAACTATAGTTCTATTGGACTGTATCATTTTTGGTATGCAATTAACCTTGTACAATTTAGGATTGTGAATAATCATAGAAATCCTAGGAAACCAAAACGCATATACTCTACTCATATATTAACATGTTTGTTCTAAATTCAAAGCTCTGATCCTTCACTATTAGTGGACTCCATCTGTGTACTGTTGAATTTACTAGGAAATAGAGTTCTAACTACTGAAGAATATTTAAGGCTAATAGCTGATTATCACTACAGACACGTAAACAAGTGAACGTGTCATGCAACATTCTTATGGTTGTCCACGACTGTTGAGGAAATGGTGATGGTATTGTTGCTGTCGTCTGTGCTTCCTTGTAGTCATCTGTCACAAACAAACAACATCCCAAAAACAACCCCACAATTAACTTGGATTGGTTTTTGTGTTTACCAATATGAAAAACTAGAATTCCAATTTAATTATGCTTCTTCGATTTAGAAGCCAATTATGATTAGGATTTAACCGTTCAGAAAAAAATTAAAATTAGAATTTGAATACATTACTACTAGTATATTAAACCTATTACAATAAGAATACTATATTTCAATCAACTATATAAATATGTAACACCCACAATATTTAATCAAATAAACACTTGCTCTATTTACTGTCACCCGCAATATTGCTTGGGTCCCTTTGCACTATTTACTATCATCATAAGGTATGTTCGTTCTTGTACCTTGATGGACGACATCACTGAGAAATACAAAAATAACATATTGCTAAGGGTTTTTCACTTTTTTGCTTTGGGAGGTTGATAAAATCTTGTTACGATTCTTGATCAATTAATAAATCCTATTCGAACGCCTCCACTGAATCTTCATTTAAGTCTGTGTGTAAACTTCTTGTTGGTCCCAACACTTTAGATTTTCATTTAGCTTTTGTATTGGCCTTTTCTTGCTGCAGCGGGTCTCGTTGTGCAGCTGGATGTTGCTTCGTAAGCGTTCGGTGTAAAACTTAATTGCAGTGACAATCAATCTTAATACTGAATCAATCTTAATGTCTATCATCTTAGAACACTATAATTTTCATACAACATGCAATTAATAGCAAAAGCGTACCTTACTCCATGGTTAGAACTTATTATGAACAAACGACCACGAACCAGAGCAGAATATCTTTTATAGGTAGAGAGAGGATCAATTTAAGGTTTTTTTAATGGGCTTAGTTCTCAACATGACTTATTAATTCAGAATAACTCCCAAAATAATATATCTCCTACAACCAATAGGAATTGAGCATTTATTAAAGCAAATTACATATTAGTCCATAGGCCACATATACGGATTCTAATATTCCCCCACTTGGCCCGTGGAAGATCATACTAGTTTAGTAACAACATAATATGAATAACTAACGCTAAGTCCTTTATTGCATTGGTCATAACATTAATTATTGTTAAGCAAAAGACTAATAAGGATCATAGCAGTTGTACTTCAATTAATCTAACATAATTCCTTCTATGTATCTGTATTAGCTCAAGACACAACATGATACATTATGAGATATATACCATAATGGTCTGACAATAATGTCTTTGGAAAAAGACAACATTCCAATACCCATATCAATCAATCATGTATATACAATAAACCATACTATGGGGTATTAAAATCGGAAACAATACTTAAATTGAGCTCAGAGTGTCAAATAATCAAAATACACAAAACATCTTTAATATATTCTTAATGGTACATAATAATATCCATTATTTTGACATGTTCTTTAAATGTCTTTGGCTCTAATCCTTTTGTCAAAGGATCTGCAATCATAAGATTGGTGCTAATGTGCTTAGTTGACACTCTTTGTTTCTGAACTTCTTATTAAGTCGAATTTAGATTATTATTAATTTTTGTAATTGAACTCATTATCAAATTTATTTATGAATTTAATGAATCAATTTTTCATTTTTTTTCTTCATAGTTAAGTTTTCATTATTGAGTTCGGCTTATTTTTTAATAGAGTTTCAAAATTAAGTTCAAATTTGATCGGTTAATAATATATTTAAATACAAAGTTGATGGTCGAGTTTACTAATACGAATTCACTCACAAGTAGCTAGACAATAAAAGTGTACTTCCAAAATCTTGATCACATGTTTATGTTTTGCCAAATTGGTTTCAAACAATTTTTCATTCTCCACAGGATGTTGCTGGGCATTTTCAGCCGTTGGAGCCATGGAAGGAATCATAGCTAACGATGTGTCACTATCTGCACAACAATTGCTCAATTTCGTTGTGGATAATCATGGTTGCAATGGAGGTTGGATGGATATTGCATTTGACTACATTATAAAGAATCAAGCTATAACCACAGTAGACAACTACTGATAAATGGAACAACAAGGAATGTGTCGGGAGGAGAATGTGAAGTCTGTTTCCCGAATAGCTAGTTACGTAGATGTAAATTCTAACAGCGACGAAGACTTAAAAGCGGCAGTGGCAAGACAATCTATCTCGGTTGCAATAACTACTTGCCAAAATTTTTACTTGTACGATGGCGGAATCTTCCAGGATGACTGTGGTAATCAGCTAAATCATGTTGTTGTTGATGTTGGCTATGGAACTAGTGAGGATGGTTCCAAGTACTGGCTAATCAAGAACTCATGGGGTGATACTTGAGGTGAAAATGGCTACATGAGACTTATCAAAGATGCAGGTCCCAGTGAAGGCCTTTGTGGCATTGCAATGCGTGCCTCTTACCCTGTTTAACGAAGCTAAGGCTCTAGATATCTAATAATTTTAGTTATCCTCTCCCAAGCAATAACTAAATATCAAATTAGATAAGAATAGTGAAATTCTAATCTCTCAATTACCAATTTCAGTTCAAGTTATGCAAATTCACGCATTAAGCAATCCTTCAAGTAAATAGTTAATCCTCACGATCTCTCAATGGTTCTTAACTAAACCGATGTGTATAGGTCTATTATGTGTCAACTCTCATTGCTAACATAACAAAAGTAATCTAATTCAATTTCTCAATCGTAATTAGAACAAATAATTCAATAAGCACCGCAAAACTTAATATTAAACCCAAAAGATTAACATAAAAGAAATGTTTAAAGAGTTAATTCTTACAAAAAATTTAGCTATTCATAGAAATAAAAGAAAACCAAACAATAACAATACTCAATTCCATCAAATAAAATAAAGCTAGGAAGA
>CAODLS010200804.1:0-13516 GCA_948243855.1 Flueggea neowawraea | reverse complement strand
TTGTTCAGAAACTTTTGGGTTCGTTTTGCAGAAAGAAGATGTCTTCGTATAAATTCGATATTGAAAAATTCAATGGTTCGAATGATTTCACGTTGTGGAAGCTGAAGATGAAGACGATTATGGTTCAGCAGAAATGTGAGAAGGCGATTGAAGCTGAAAAGAAATTACCTGTAGAACTGACAGCGGTGCAAAAAGATAAGGCTGTGAAGAGAGCGCATAGTGCAATTCTATTGAGTCTGACGGATGAAGTCTTGAGGGAGGTAGCTGATGAAACTACTGCAGCAGACTTGTGGCAGAAGTTTGAAAGTATGTATCAGAAGAGATCCATGTCAAATAAGTTTTATCAAAAAAGGTGGTTGCATACTTTGAGGATGTCAGAAGGCATGCAGATAAAAGAATATCTTGATAAATTTACTAGGATTGTATTAGATTTGAAAGGTGTTGGTGTTGACATTGATGATAAGGATCAAGCTATGTTTCTTTTGCATTCGTTGTCTGAGTCATATGAGAGTTTTGTTGATACTATCATGTATGGTAGAGATGAAATTTTTGTTAATGATGTGAATGATGCTTTGTTGTCTAAAGAACTGAAGAGGATAACTTCTAGTTCGGGTGAAGATAGAGTGGAGTTCGGGTTAACCATGAGTAGGGGCAATAAAATGGGTAAGAATCATGGTTTGATGTGTTATCACTGTAAGGAGATTGGACACATGAAAAAAAATTGTCCACATGGGAGAAACGGGGAAAAATCAAGTGCAGTAGTTGTTCAGAATAATTCTGTGAGATTTCAGGATAATTCTGATGAGGGGGAGAGTAGTGAAGTGTTGACTGTTTCTGCATGTAGATCCGAAGTATGGTTATAGTTTCTTAAGAAGACGTGGAAGAATTCGAGTGTGCAAGGGATCTTCGGTTGTGATGAAGGGTAAATTGCAGAATGACATTTACACATTGATTGGTAGCTCGGTAGTTGCTAATGATTTAAGGACTATTGTGAGTTCTGCAGGAAAACGGCTGGAGTTTGTGATTGAGACTCTGGAACAGAAAAAGATCAATTAGGTTGATTCACGAGGTTTAACAACAAGTGTACCAAGGCATGACAATTATGTTGGTGATGATAAAAGGTCATCACTGGAGGACAAATGAAAAGATGTGGGATGGTGTGTTGTTAGGAGTGGATGGAAAGCTAGCGCTAGTGGAGGCAAGTCCGGGATGGATTTGGTTCGTTGTTGCAGGACTTGAGGCCCTTCGGGGTGGTGAGGCAGATGAGTGATTCGGGATTCAGAGTTGAATGGGAAAAAAACTTCACTCCAATGTGGAGAATTGTTGAGACTGAAGTGAATTTCTTGATCAATATTGAAGCAAAAACCTTATGGGAAGTGATACAATCCAAAAAAGGATGGATTTGTGAAGGAAAAAGGGTTGCTGGACGGACACGGGAATCTACACGGCTGTGTCCGTGCCCGTGTCTTGCCGTGTCGGGTCTTCTGGAGCTACACGAACTTGATGAATGGCCGTGTGTCGAGGGTTTGTGTCCGTGTCTTATCTTCACTGACCGTGTAACCAATTCTGACAGGATTTAGGGTTTAAATTAGGGTTTTCCTAATAAGTTTTGACTTGTATTACTTGTTAACTATATAAGGGGGGCTTGGAAACGTTTTGAGAAGCTTTTGAACGCCGTTGTAAGCTATTGTGCTTGTTTTTTACTATGAATAATAGAATTACTTGTGCTCTGCCCGTGGACGTAGATCGATTATTGATCGAACCACGTAAATTTTATGTTCTTATGTAATTGTTTTTTGTTTCTGCGTTATCTTCTATCGCATGATTTCCTAACAGTTCTGATATATACTCCCTATCTGTTGATGTCAATTTTCCCCATGCAATTACATCTTTGGAGAATAACGATCATCGTGAGTCATCTCGCATTCTTGATTCCGCTTATGATGATCCCGAAACTTGTAATGACGCGTTTGCTGAGAGACCAGTAATTAAAACACGACCTTTTACTGATAGGAATAATTATTTGGAGAAAATGGTTGCCATAGCCCGTACTATCATTAACTCTCTTTACAGTTGATGTAATCATGTGATTTCAAAGATTTCTTTGGGTTGCAATAAATTTGAATAATAATTATGACTTTGGATCTGGTCAATTTGTTCTTAATTCTAAACTAGATCAGAGAAGAAGGGAATTCCTAGGGATGGAAGCCATGTTTGTCCCGAAATGAAATTTCTGACTGTGAATAAGGATGCATCAGTGATGTTAATGATGTGGAAGCCACTCCATTGTACCCTCTTGTCTGTAGAAGCGCCAGGTCCTCTGTTTTGGTACTCGGCATAGTAGATTGTACCCACATCTGTCGAGTTCTTTTCCTACTCCAGCCACCCGCATGGTTCAATGATGTTGTCTATGAAGCTCTGCATTATAATGGTCCTGGAATAGTTTTTCCAAGGTCTTCCCAGGTACGATTTGATTGAAGTTAAATTACTCCAAGGGAGGTCGTCTGCTGCAGTGATGCTGCAATTCTGAATCACTGTTCCCGTGTTGCTTTCAGGATTTAATCTGCCTTGTGCGCCGATTGTGATTGTGTTTAATTGAGGTGGTGGAAGACGAGCATAGATATCACAGTTTTGAAAAATCACCCTTGCATCTCCAAAATTAAAATCAACTGAGCCATAAAACTTGCAGTTTCTATAGAATTGTCTTCCGTCCTTGGCGAAAAGCGTGTCTTGATATCCGGTAATCTTGCAGAAATAAAACGCTGAGTCAACGATGCTTAGCAATGCAACTGCTTGTTGGTTTTCTGCTCCTGCTGTATTTTCAATCATCTCCCTTGCCATAAATCCAGCTCCCTCTTTTCCTGGCAAAAGAAAAAAAGAGAATGTTTCAATACGATCTATTCGTCATTGATTCTTCTTGCATTGCATATGTGCTTAACTGGAAATCTCACGTAATGTTGCCGTTTCGTATGTTCCAATGCCCTGTCCAGAACTCCTGTTACCAGAGATGGCTGTCCGATCTATCCCATCCCCTATTAAAGTGATGTTCGTCTTGGTCTTGCCAACAATGACGTTTTCAGTGTAATTTCCTTCCTTGATATTGAATCTCTCAGTATTCAGATCTGGTGCAGCCGCAATAGCATCTGCTATTCTAATAAAATCTCCAGCTCCATCCTTAGCAACTGTCAGATCAATCTGCATTGCAGATATTCCAGAGGCTGTCCAGAGTACAAAACACAGAGCTGCAAAAACCCCTTGTTAGACAAATTTAGGTTTTTTTCTTGTTATAATCTGTATTGTAATTTACGAAGCAGGTCTCTTTAAACTATAAGAAATTATGCCCAAAGAATATACAAGAACTGAAGTCATGAAAAGCAAGTTTTAAAAGGGAAATATGCATGGTTAAATATTTTACAAAACTATACAACTTAATTCATAGACCCATTTCAAATTTTCAGTTTAAGAACAACAGAAGCAGAAAGAGATTAGAAGATTTTAAAGAATAAATACAAACTTCAAAAAGCTCCAAGCAAAATCTCCATTTAGAACCTTATAGCGAATATAAAATACCTAGTAAAAATATAAAAACATTCAAGACTACAAAAAGAAAAAATAGCAGCAAAAGTACTTGCAAATAAGGATCACTTTAAAGGGCGTGGCAAGTATCCAATTAAAAAATTCATGGATTCTATATTCTGTGCATGGATGATGTAAAACTAATACAGATGTCCAGTACTCAATTAAAACAGTAAATTAACCAAGTCCACATTATTAAGAAAATGAAATGTGTTGTGTTAATGCATTACCACGAACATATCTAAGAGTGAAAATGGGAAAACCTTGAATGTGTTTGTCATCCTCTTTGGTTTTCTTTGAATCTTTACGAAGGAACTAGCTTGGTTGGAATGTCTCCTCAAGAACAGAAGGACTTGGAGCTGGGAAATTCTTAAGGAAACAATAATGTTTAGTGCTGATCTATTGATTGGGTTGGATAATAATCTACCAACTAATGTATAGGCTTGTAATTTGCTGTATGCATGTAGTGAAATTCATAATTTTCTCGACTCAGCTTAATTGATAATTGGTAGGAAGATTAGAGGAGCCACTTTTAGTTTCTTAGCTTGCTTGAAAAAATCACTAGTGTGAGTTCTTCTACTATTATCTGTCAGTTACTAATGGGATGTGGCAGTTTAGGAGTTCTGATTACAGGTAGAAGACTGTGACTGATAACAATTTTCCAGCTCTAATAAGCCTTGAAAGTAACCATCTAGAGCAGTAATTTGCCTACAAATTAATATAAAACAAAAGGCAATGATCACTGACTTGCTTTTAATTATTTCTTTGAGGATAGTGATTAGTGAACTGAGGATAGTGATTAGTGAACTGAGGATAGTGATTAGTGAACTGAATCAGTCGTGGAAGGATGGTTTCTGGTCAAACACATGTGCAATTATGCATAGACTTACCATCATTTTGTGTAGGTTGTTTTAATTCTTGCAATCTCCATTTAGCTTGCATCATATTTGGCACAAATACAATTTTGTCATGAAAGTGAAATACAACTTCCTCACTTTGATATACTTAGTATAATAATTTGCAGCAACATTCTGTTCTGTGATACGTTGATATGATATTTTGCTTAAATTTGCTTGCTAACCTCAGCTAATTTCTTGATGTCTAATCTCAAAACTTCTAATTCTTCTAATCTTCCGTTTTTAAAGAACGCGTACATCATTTTCTCACGTCATTATGTAATCTTTGCAAGCCAAAATCAGCCTTACGAGGTATTGATCAATATTTAAGATCGTCGTTAGTTGCAAAGTGAACTTCGATCAGCATTAATGTTAAACTAAACTTTTAGATATGTGCTCTGTTCATGGAATATCAATGCTTTATCATCCTGTTTTTCTGTATTACGACCAGTTCAATTCTGATGCAAGACGTGTTGAGACAATGCACCAAATAGGCAAATACAATCTTGAAAGCTTTAAGTAGCTATTTGTGGTACGAGAAAAGGGAATACAAGGCACACTGTTTTTCTGGAGAAGGAATAGATAATATCATTAAATTTTTTATTTCATGGTAACAAACAATACATGTAATTTGTTTTTTTTTTCATTTTTGAGAAAATAACATGGCATAGTTTCTGTTTCTATTAAGAGAGATTGATCCTATATAAGTAGAACGGCTACATTGTCGGGCACCAAATTAATTAAGCTAAACAAATGAAATTGGTTGATACGGACGGTAATTCAATTGAAATCCTTGTCACATTTTTAATATTTGATTCACACCATTAGTGCTCATAAAGAAGCTTATTGGATTATTTGCACATCAATGATGGCTCAAATCAAGGCCTCCACTAAAAGAGAGAGGGTTTGATGATTTTTTTTGTTTGAAAGATTCTCAAGTTAAAGAAACTTTTAAATTGTATTAATATATATAGGATTTTCAAAAGAAATTTTTAATGAAGTCGGAAAGTGTACATATTTTTTAAAAAAATCACTAAGATTAAAAAACCAAAAAAATTGTAATTGACATTGAAAAAATGACTAACAACAAAATTCGTGCCACCACTTCCACTAATAATGCGGAGCTTCAAAGAAGAATTGATAAGTTTTCTTTGTTTTTGTGGTGCAATAAATTTTTGTTCTTTAATTTTTTATGAAAAAATCAGTTAATAATTTTGTATACAATGGTGTAAGTTTTAACTTGTTCGGCCTTCACTATAAGACTTGCCCATGTTTACGTCAATAATTAAATTTTGTTTTTAAATCAAATTTTTACTTTTATTTTATATAATTTCTTTATTCTATTTAATCATTTGGTGTGCACAAAACTCTTCTGATATCATTTGAGCTTGAATTCAAGATACTTGTTGCGCAAATGATGCCTTGAAATTATGTATAAAAAATGGTTATATATATATATATATATATTAGAGTTTTTATTACGTGGATGACTCTTTTTTAACCCTTATCTCTTTGTAGTTTTTTTATATATATAACTAATCCTCTCTATTTTTTCAATAAATTGAATTTCTTTTTGAAAATTGTATGAATTGAATATATATTTTATTTTTTTAATTTGAGAATTTTTAATAAAAATAAAATCTCATCGGGTAGCACCGAGGGTTTCAATTATTTCCAATGCGCAGGTGAACCAATTTGGTTTGTTTAGCGTAATGAATTTGGTGTTTAATTTGAGTATAAAGATAGTCCTTTTGGTGATCCAGGATAACATATCCTGCAAAGTGAAGCAAATTGGCGTATAACCGTTTGAATTAAGAGTAGTGTAAAAATGATTCTACACCAATATTCTTAATTTTTCCATCAGCAAGAAAAACCAAATTAATCACGTGTCATGCTTTTTTACCGATGAGATATAAATTTTAATAAAACTACATAGGGAAAGAAATTTATTGTTAACCAAGAGATGAGAGTTTGATATTTGGTAGGAGCAAATAAAATGACTTGTAAAAAAAAAATCTATCGTTACAGTTGATTAAAACTCTTCTGAGCCATTAGTGGAATGGGTTTTTGACCTGCAATACAAAAATGAATGATAAAGCTTGAAATTTTCCATGAAAAAAGCACATGTAATAGTTAAGTTTGTGATGAATTACTTTGTAAAGTTCACTTTATATGTATATATATATATATATATATATATATATATATATATATATATATATAGTACATGGGAGCCTCATTAGAGGCGTTTTCTATGCTACCCAAACTCCTTCCCACCCAAGATGAGCATCGAACCTAGAAGGTTAACTCCCAGACATGCATTGCCTACCACTAGACTAAGGCATATGGCTCACTTTGTAAAGTTCACATATTAAGGACTATTTTAATTTATTGATCAACAAGACAACAATTAAGAAAACTACAAAATATGAGATTAAACATCAAGAAAATTGAGCTTAACAAACAAATTAAGGAAAATATTGCATCAATGTATTAGAAAATACGATTCTCTCTGCAGATTACTACGTCTCAGTATATTATATATAGTGAGGAAGTTGCATTTCACTTTCATAATAAATTTATTGTTAAGTTGAAATAAAATTTTCTTGAAGAAAATTGAAGCCAAACCTTGAAGCAATTGAATCAAGTTAAAGAGGGATGCATTGGTGAAGAAAGAGGCATTTGAGTGTAATGGTTTGGAGGAAGTAGAGGAACACGACCGTGTCCCAAACTGTGTGATGCCAAAGCTACATGTCTCGACACACGAACGCGAGAAATTGGCCATGTCTTAACTGCTTTCGACCGTGTCGCCTCTCCCTTGTCCGTGTAGTCCAATTATGACTGGTCTAGGAGTTGTCTTAAAGGGTTTTCCTAGTTTATTTTCGCTTATATTTATTGTAAACATGTATGAGATGGCTTGGGAACATTCTTGTAAGCCTTTGGACGACTTTCAAATGAATAATAGAATTATTAGCTCTCTCTACCTATGAACGTAGATCGAATTGATCAAACCATGTAAATTTTATGCGTTGTGTGTCTGTTCTCTTGTTATTATTCCACGTCATTTTATTACTATTTTCCTGACAAATGGTTTCAGAGCCACAAGGATTTGTTGATTCATAAACTCCTGGGTTCAAATCTACAGAAGAAAGATGTCTGCGTAAAAATTTGAGATTGAGAAACTTAATGGGTCGAATGATTTCACCTTTTGAAACTTGAAGATGAAGGAACTTCTAGTTCAACAAAAGTGTGAAGAGGCAATATAAGGAGAAGAGAAATTACTGGTAGAATTCACAGCAGCACAGAAGACTGAGATTGTGTCAAGGGCACATAGTCTACTTCTATTGAGTCTGGCAGATGAAGTCTTGAGGGAGGTAACTGATAAAACTACTACAACTGGCTTATGGAAGAAGCTTGAAAGCAAGTATCAGAAGAAATCCCTAATCAATAAGCTTTATCAGAAAAAGCAACTGCAATCCTTGAAGATGACAGAAAGTATTTAGGTAAAAGACCACCTTGATCATTTTAACAAAATTATATTAAACCTAAAAGGTGTAGGCGTTAAAATTGAATAGGAGAATCAAGCTATGTTTCTGTTATGTTCTTTACCTGACTCTTATTAAATTTTTGTGGATACTATGATGTATGGTACGGATAGTATCTCGATAAATGATGTTAAGGATGCTCTGCTTTCTAAAGAATTGAAGAAGTTTGTTTCTAGTTATGGTGGAGGCAGTGTAGAGTCTATCTTAACTGTGAGTAGAGGCAGGAGCATGGAAAATAATGATGGGGGCAACAATAGGTTACATTCGATGTCAAAATCTGGGTTGAGATGTTTTCACTATAAGGAGATTGGGCACATTACAAGGCTTTGTCCATAGCGTGAGAGAAACTATCAGGAATCAAGAGCAACAATGGTTCAGAATAATTCTAGGGTGAATCAAGAGAGTTTTACAATGGAGAAAGCAGTGAAGTTTTGTTTGTTTCTACATCTAGCTCTGTAGATAACTGGATCATAGACACTAGTGCAACTTATCACATGACTTTTTATTCTAGGAAAATGTTTACTTCTTTTAAACAGTAGACTGACAGTGTGAAATTGAGAGATGGTGAGGAGATGAGTGTTGAAGGAAGTGATTCCCTGTAGATTAGGATGTATGTGTCACGACCCAAAATCGGGCCATGACCGGCGTACGGGGTGAACCATCAATGGGAGCCCGACCCATCTCGCACAAGTCTCAGAGATACAGATAACTACCCATTCATTTGTTATTAGACAATTTTTATTAAAACAATATAAAACTATTTATATTAAAAACATACCTCATGTATATAATAATGTACAAAATATCGTATAAGTGAGTAAAAACATAATATGCGAATATAGATAAATACATATCCCGAGATACAAAATGTGGAAACCCAATAGTGTATCAGCGTGGAGCTCTAAACAAAGGAGGAGAGCCTGGCCAAAAGGGCGTCACTCACCAAAATATACGAACACCTCACTGAGATGCAAACGCTGAACAGGTGCAGACTCCAAATAAACCTAAAAATGTTAAAGGGTGAGTAAAACTCAGTGAGGAATAACACTCTAGATCGCCTCATACGTGCATCACAGAGTCTGGTTTGAAATCATTTGAAAATACTAATATATATTTATATATGTATACATACGTATATACTCTACGTATAATATTCTTTTAAAAACAATATTTGAAAATCCTTCGCAATCAGAGCAAATAGCATGCAACAGACAGAATGCAGAATATACATATACAGAGTATATAACAGAGGCAGATAGGGACCAGAACAGATAGATAACAGAAGGGGAACACACCCATCTGATCAAACAGAGCACGTGGTCTGGCCAGACGCACGACTACTATATTATCCTGGTAACTGGGCCTTCTCAAGGCATTGGCATACCAAATGCTATGTTGCATCGTAGCTAGGTGTCCCTTAATCCAAATATTATATTTATATATATATAACTGGTATACAACATACAGAGAAAAAATCATATACAGAGGGTATGTACATGTATATATATAAATATCGTATTTATATATATAAGTATTAGGTATCAACAGAAATATTGAGCATTAATAAATACATAAGCCGGTTTATTAATTAATCAAACCATTATTAATCCAAGTTTCATAGTTAAGCCGAACATACCGAAAATGTAATAATTTTCAAAAGACACATCCTATGTGTCTGAAACTGTTATTCTCTCACCTTAGAGTCCAAGCAAAGATCACCAGTCAACCTCCATTGTTGGGTAGCTACTAGTGCTGGCAACCGCAAGGAGCTGTACAGATATAACCAAACAATTATCAAAATGTGGTACTATGGTAATACCAAATGCATGATATACAAATGCAAGTGTAGTCCCTCGAAGTCGCCCAAAATATAATCTGAAAGTGAATTTATCACTTTCGATGAAAAATTCAAAACCTACGTAAAATTATAGTTTGGTCCCCGACCCGTGAAAAATTACATTTTGGTCCCCGAGACTCGACATTTTATGAAACATTTCCTGAGGTACCTTGGAATTACTAATTCGCATTTCATAAGTTAGAATTTCCAAATTCTATCTCGAACTCTCAGAAATTGCGAATTAAACTTTAACTCGTAAAATTACAAGTCAATCCCTATAATTACAATAATCACAATCTATCCCTTAACTCTCTAAAATTTACAAATCTATCTACGTCATAAAATATTTGCAAAAACACCCCAATTCTTTCGTGACGAAAAAATATTTGCAAAAATGCCAAAATTACGCTCCGCTCTATTTTCGATAAAGCCAGACCTACATTCTGACTCAATTTTACGCCTTGAACACGAATCTAACCTCCATTTCAACAAATAAACAAAGAATCATCCTGAAATCAACAAAACTCGTACCTAACTCTTGCTCTTCCAAATCATCATCAAATAAGTTTATTCAAAGCTTGAATCATGTTCCTACAGGTCTCCTCTAACCTATTCTAACATCCATTAACTCAAAAACATCAAAAAATAAGAATTTCAGAAAGATTCTGCCAAAAATGCATGTTGTGATTCAATGCTTAAAAATGAGTTTATAATGAAAAAAGGATGTTAATTTTATCTCATAAATGGATTAGGAACGTTAGGGAGCAATGCAGAGGATTTTAGACGAGTTTGAGAGTGATTTGAGTGAAAAATGACAGAAAAACGTCGGGCTGTGCCGTTTTAAGAGCTGCAGATCAAAACACACCGTTCGACATTTTCAAAGGCGATATACGTCATATTTAGTGACAACGCACGTTGTACCTCACAACGCACGTTGTGAAACATGCAGTAGCCACTGTTTCGAGGAAAGCACAGCTCAACGTACGTCGTTTCCAGCCAACGTACGTTGATCATCCTCGTGTCCAGATAACATACGTCTTACCACGTGCATCAAACTTTCCTCGATGTTCGATAACACCTAATCCTCGATAATTACATTCAATTATATTTAAAGTCACATTGGACTTGGTCAGAAATCTACAGGAATCCCATCCGGAATGAGGGAATGTTACATGATGGGATGCTTAGAAAACTTAATACTTGGTATGTCCCTGGTTTCCGTAAAAACTTGATTTCTGTGGGAGCTTTAGCTAAGTAAGGTTATTGTTTCTCTGGTAGAGGTGGAGTGATTCGGGTGTCCAAGGGTTCTCTAGCGGTGATGAAGGGTAAATTGCAAAATGACATTTACACCTTGATTGGTAACCTAGTGACTATGAATGGTTCTGTGGCTGTTGCGAGTTTAGTAGAGAAACATGTTGAGTGTTCAGAATTGTGGCATAAGAAATTATGTCATATGTGTGAGAATGACATCGATGTATTGAGTAGAAAAGGACTATTATGTGGTGTAGAGACTGAGAAGCTGAAGTTCTATAAGACGTGCTTGATGAATAAGCATCACAGGGTGAAATTCTATATTTAAAGTCATTCATCTAATGGTGTACTTGATTGTGTTTACTCAAATTCCTTCTCTAGTAGAATCTCTTGGTGGGCATAAGTACTTATTGACATTCGTGGATGATTTCTCTAGAAAAAATTGGTTTTACTTTCTGAAATTTAAGGAAGAAGTGTTTGGAAAGTTCAATGAGTGGAAGATTATGATAGAAAACCAGACTAGAAAGATAGTTAAGACATTGAGAACTGAAAATGGATTAGAATTATGTAATAAAGAATTTGATGAGTTATGCACAAAGGAAAGTCTAGTGAGGCACTGCACTATAGGAGAAAAGCCACAACCGAATGGGGTTGCAGAACAGATGAGCCAAATACTTGTGTAGTAAATAAGATGGATGCTGAAAGGTGCAAGTCTTGGAGAAGAGTTTTGGGCTGAGGCAGTTAATACTGCTAGACATCTAGTTTATAGATTGTCATCGACTACAATTGATGAGAAGATTCCATAAGAGGTATGGTCTGGTAAACCTTATAATTATTCTGGCTTGAAAATATTTGGTTGTCCTGTGAAAGATTGTCTTGGTGATGGAAAACTGAAGTTTAGGATTATAAAAGGTATATTTCTAGGGTATGGAACTAGGGATTATTATAGGTTGTTGTAAAATCCTGCCCATTTTGGTTAGGAGTCTTGTAGACTTTCGACCGAGTCTAATTTGACCTTGAAGGTAATCAGAAGTATTTGTCGAGGATTAGGTGTCATTGAACCTCGAGGGAAGTTCTATGCATGTGGGGAAACGTGAGACGTCGAGTATGTGATGGGAGAGTGAACAACGCACGTCGCACGTTATGCAAGATGTACGTTGTCTGGAAAAGCAGCATGACGTACGTTATATAGGTAAGACGTACGTTATCTGGGACAAGGGTGACCAAGGTACATTGTCTAACTATGACGTACGTTAAGGTGTGTTTATTCGAAACTCATAGCTACTGGAAGCATTACCACGTACCTTATAGGGCCACGACGTACGTTGCCACTATGTACGACGTACGTTGCCTTTGATCTGTAGTGCATAAAACGGGCCAAAACACGCCATTCCATCATTTTTCTCTCAATTTCCCACTCAAAACTCTCTCAACTAGTCTGAATCTTTCTACATTAGTTCCCCAATGTTCCTAGTCCACTTCTGAGGTAAGATCAACTCCTCTTCTTCCATTTAAACACCATTTTGAGCTTTGATTCATACATGCAAGCATTTGTCCAAAAATCACATAGGCTCTGATTTCTCATGATTCTGAGTTAGTTGATGTTAGAATAAGTGTTAGGGGACTTATAGGAACATGATTTAAGCTTTGAATAAAGAGATATCGTGTGTTTTTGGAGAAGCTAGGGTTTGGTTCGAGTTTTTACAAATTGTGGAAAATCTGTTATTTTTTGTGAAATCTGAGTTCAAATTCGTGTTCAGGGGACGAATTTGAGTGGGAATGTGTGTCTGATTTTATCGGGCAGCGAGTCGAATGCGATTGCAGTGTTTTCGTAAATATTTTTCCGACGCGGCAGAATTACGCCTTTTTGCAAATATTTTCTGTCGTAGTTAGAATTGTGAACTTTAGAGACTTTGAGGATAAATATGATTTTTAGGATCATAGGAACTGACTTGTAATTTTTACGAGTCTGGGATAAATTCGCATTTTCTGAGAGTTCGGGGTCAAAATTTTGGATTCTGACTTATGGATTGCGAGTCAGTAATCTCAAGGTACCTCGGGAACAGTTTCATGAATTGTCGAGTCTCGGTGACTAAAACATAATTTTACATCAGTCGGCGACCAAACTGTAATTTTAAGTTGATTTGGATTTTAACTCGAAAGTGATAGATTCACTTTCGGATTATATTTTGGGTGACTTTGAGAGTCTACATTTGCATTTGCATATCATGCATTTGGTATTGCCACAGTACCGCATTGTGATATTTGTGTTGTTTGATTGTATATAGCTTACTGTTCTTGCCAGAAAGATCAGTCACTGACAAGTGGGACTTGACTGGTGCTTTGGCTTGGATTGTCAGGTGAGTGAATAACAGCTTCAGAGACATTGGTTGTGTCTCGAACTCTATTTA
>CAODLS010200667.1:0-23656 GCA_948243855.1 Flueggea neowawraea | reverse complement strand
AATCCAGGCATGGAAGAGAGCTCGTGATAGTACAGGTTTGACACCTAACGATTACGCATGCATACGAGGCCACGACTCTTACATCCATTTAGTTCAGAGAAAAATTGATAAAAATTCCGAAAGCAGTCATGTGGTACTTGATATTCCTGACACCCTCCTGGACTGCAACACGAAGAAGAAAGATGCAGGGAAATCATCGAAAATTGGGAGCATGCAGATGGAGAAGATGAAAACGAAAGCTACGCAAGAAAAATGCAGGGTGTGTGAGCAGAGAATGGCTATGGGGATGAGGAGAACATCACTTGTATATAAGCCGGCAATGCTATTAATGGTGGCAATTGCGGCTGTGCGTGTATGTGTAGCTCTGCTTTTCAAGAGCTCTCCGGAGGTTCTTTGCGTATTCCGGCCCTTCAGGTGGGAACTGTTGCAGTATGGATCGAGCTAAGCTGAGAAGGCATATGTGTAGTGGTAGAATAGGTAGGATATTCCTTTACCCTTTTTTTCTTCTCCAGAAAAACCTCCAAATTAGAAGTGTTAATGGCGTGTATTACTGAGTACAATTATGTATATGAATCAATAAATAGTTGATCCATTATATTATATTATAAGGAAATTAATTTTCAAGTCCTCAAGTTGACCTTAATTAGTAAGTCAATTTACGAATTTAAAGAGAAAAAACATTGTTAAGGTGAAAAATCAGATTGCGTTTGAGTGCTTTTGTTAGTAGTCTGTCATTTATCTACTAGTAAATTGTTAACGTGTCATTTGGTTCACTTTAAATAAAATTTTAAAACCAAAAATGCTCCTTAATTTCCCTTTCTTCTAGGTTTCTTGAATCTCATGATCACTTTAAACTTGCTTACTAAAACTGACTGTTCGGATAGATGTTTTAACTTCATAATCTCCAAAGCTAATAGATTTAATGTCACGACCTCTTTTCGGACTATGACCGGTGTACAAGACGAACCGAATCGAAAGTCCGACCGATCTCGTACAAGCCTTGGAGATCAGACGCTCTACTCAACTTATTCTTTTTGAACATTTATTTAAATATAAAACATGATTCAAATATATAAAAATTATATATATACATAACTATACCAAATAATAACAATAAAATATATGGTTATAAAATATATATGTAAGTCAAGTAATCCAAAATATAAAATGTCACCCAGTAACCTAATAGCAATCCGGTGTGGAGCTCTAACAAAAATATACTGAGATTGATCAAAAGGACAGTCACAATCTGATGGAATGCCTCTCTGGGGTCGAGATGCTAAACAGTTGCTAAGAATCAAAATTAACACCTGAAAATGTTAAAAAGGGTGAGTAAACCCAGTAAAGAATAACACTTCAGATCGCCTCATATGTGCATCACAGACTGTTTTGAAAACGTTTCAAAAATACTGCATGCAATATATATGCTTATATAAACGTATACACTTTACATGTACTATTACTTTTGAAATTTATCTTGAAATCCTTTACAGACAAAGCAGACATCGTGCAACATAAAAAAATACAGGGGATATATATATATATATATATATATATATATATAGAGAGAGAGAGAGAGAGAGAGAGAGAGAGAGAGAGAGAGAGAGAGAGAGAGAGAGAGAGAGAGAGAGCAAACCTTTGCATAATCACTTTAAATAATTGAACGTAAAGATAAAACTTCTAGGTACATTAGAATATGTTTCACCTATTATATTTTGACTTGCAAAGATAAATATATATTGGGATATATTTTAATTTATCTCCTCATCAAGCTCTATAATATGCAGAGATAATCACTAACCAACTAGCTTCATTAATCCATGATAACTACTCATTCCAAGCCTTTATAAATACCCACAACGCCATACATTAGTTGCCAAGACATAATTCAAGTAGGAAGTTTTGGGTTTGAAGCATCAACAATGATGATCAAGAAACTCCTTGTTTCTGTGCTTTTGTGCATTTTTGTTGCTTCTACATGTTCAGCAGAAACTGAAACTGATGCCAATATTGATTGGTTCTTCTTTCCACATCCACACCCATTTCCAGGCTTTCCTTTTCCAAGAAGGCCTGGCTTCGGCTTCCCCTTCCCCAGACCAGAGTCTGGCTTCCCTTTCCCATGGGCACATCCACCTCACCCTTCACCCAAGCTTTCAACTGAGCAATCTGAAACTGAAAACAATGCGAATGTTCACTGGTTCTTTCCTCATCCACACCCTTTCCCTGGCTTTCATTTCCCTAGCAGACCAGACTTTGGTTTTCCTCACCCTGGCTTTGGCTTTCCTAGACCAGGGATCGGATTTCCGTTTCCATGGGCTCATCCACCTCATCCATCACCGTCCACCTCAACTAAGCAGTCTGAGAATCAGTCTTGAAGAGAGATTTTTGCACCATCTCAGAAGCAACATTAGTCGTCAGAATTTTTTTTTTCTCATTAGGCTATCTTCAATAGGTCCTATATTTTAGTTTATAAGTTGATTGTTATCGGTACCATTTGATGCCAATTCATTTAATATAAAAGATTTTCAGGAATTCCGATTTTTATGATATAAACTTATATCTACAGTTCTCTTTTTTTTTTGTCTTTGTTATATTGATGAATTTGCTGATTCAGTTTTACTAATTATTTCCACGCAAAGGGATAGTAAAAACAAACCATGATAATTGATTTTTCAATTTTAGTTCTCTTTTAATTAGAACTACAAATTATTTGATAATGCACATATGAAGGATTGACATGTTTGAAAAAGGCACCTGCAAAACCAACTACTCATCAAAAATTATTTCTTCGAAAGCTCATGACCATAAACTTCTTAGTTGGCCAAATAAATGGCAATTTTCATTAAACTGTTGCTTTATAAAGTGAGTAAGAAATATGCTTTATAATCATGGAAAGGAAAAAAAAAAAGAAAGAAAAATGCTTTATAAAGAATCACACTAACCAATTGGGAAAAGCTCCACCTGGTACGCGGCCTTCAGGAATATCACTACTGACCATACCTTGAAATAGCTACTGAAGAAAAACATGTTCAAGAGGAAAAGAACTGACAATCACCAGAATGAATTTAAGATCATAGTCTATCAATATGACCATTAGTACGAAACTTCACCAATGAAAAATAGCAAATTGTGATTCTGTTGTGTTAACAACCTCCATATGCAATTGCTTGTCAACGAAATGTTTCCTTGGCTTATGAAGTGACTAAAGAATGACAACATTGAATTCTTAAAAATCATCAGTGTGGAATTCCTTCTCAATTAAATTTACTTTGAAAGGTAGAGATGTTATGGAATTCTGAAATCCAATCTCTGACAGCATGCTGAAGTTCTCTCTCGAGTAATACATGGTCATATTTTTCATTCTGGTTGCAGATGTAAGCATCTTTTCCACCAACCCAATTTGATGACCTTTTCCTTGCAGCTGTACTTCTATCTCATTAAGCTGATGACCAAATTGATTATGATTCTCACGCTGAATATTAAACTCAGACACCTTCCTTTCCAACTCCTGGTATAAAATGTAAGAGAAAAAGAGAAGTTGACATGAGATGCAGGCCATGTAGATGAAGTAAAGAATTAAATAGTAAAAATCTTAATGACGAACCTTTTCATAATAGTGAGGATATTTATATTCCCTACATTTGAGGCGTAAGGTTTCCAAATTAGGTGAACCCATGAATGTTGAAGCTAATACAGGAAAATGATACTTCTTCAAACCTCTAACATCAACAGCCAAATGCTGAAGATTATTGAACTTTATTGATGGGAAATTATGAAGAAATAGAGCCTGCAGCAAAAAGATCCTATTACGAATAGATTTTGTTACAAATAAACATATGATTCAAAATATTCAGTCATCATCTTTCTACAGCATTTGCTGTCGAACTATTATTGTAAGATCTAAGCAATATACACAACCATACCTCAAGGATGTCGCAACCAATATTCAGCACTCTCACAAAACGTACTTTCTGGAGAAGATCCACCAAACGATCAAGAATAATTACCTCCTCTAAGTAGCAGTCCGGAACACTGATACTGATAATAGCATTTTGTAAGCATTTGAAGTCACCGAAGGAAATGTCCAATGCAGTCCCAGCTGTCAATCTCAAATCTAGGAGCCTGGGGGCAATAATTTTCATGCTTCGGGCATATGAGGGAAATAAGGAATTTAAGTCCAGAGATAGCTTTTGGAGGCTCTCAGCTGAGATTTCAATACACCAAAGATTATAGGGAAGCGCACATAATGTTAACTCTTCAAGAAATGGGTTAATGATACAAAGGTTTCCGAAACCAGTGACATTTACAAGATTCAGCCTTCTAAGTGAGGGGCAGGCAGTAGAAATCCATTCATTGAGATACATCTGTGCAACTTTCAGATCATGAAGATATAGCTCCTCAAGAGAAGCAAACACCCCATCAGGTTTCTTTAGAGAGTTACCATCCAAACTCAATTTAAGCGCCCTCAGGGATCTAGAACTAAACATACACTTGGGAATCCGAAAGACCACACCTTCCTTAATTCCAACATCAAGATCAAGCTCCTGAACCCCACAACTAAGAGCAACAGAAATCCACTTATCAACAAGGTACACATCTACATTACAATCACCTTTACGACATACCCAATTAAGACAAAGTCGCAATATCTTCAACCCATTTCTCAGCCTTATCAATTCATCCACACAATCACTAAATTGCTCACAAACATTGGAAGGACCATTCCAAGAGCAATTAGACACAAACTTCAAATACGGGCTAAAGATGAGCATTTCTCTACATCTTTTAGACAGCACACCAATTCGCACAATGTCATTCATGTCAAGGAAGGAAAAAATATGATGTAAAATGAGTTCTGGCAAGCTAGTTAATCTATCACACCTACCCACATTACTACATTGTTCCTTTTGAATCTGTTCTGCGACTAAGTGAGCCATGGTGGTGTCAACTGTCATGTTGTCAATCTACTAGAATGAGTAAATCCTACAGATACAGAAACCCATATAGAATCTATCCACGATTAGCATTCTTCAAAAAACAATAATTAAAAAATGTTTCTTTTGATTTACAACAGTCGTTGATATGCAAAAGATTCAATCTTTATTATAAACAATAAAGAATAATCATGCCAAATTCACCCAAAAGAAAAAAAAAAAAAGATTAGAGCTTTAATGTAGAAGATGAAGAGAGAAAACTAACCCGAGAGAAAGAGTTTGCGATAGTTTCAGATTGATTGAGGATGGAGAGACTAGAGAGTGAGTAATGGCTCCACCTCACTTGCACTCTCTCCCACTTATTCCATCCTCCAAGTTGCCTCTGCCTTTCAGATCACCAAACACAAAATTCGAGAAACAAGTGGAGGATGCGAGCAGGTATTTTCAACCTTTTAGTTGTACAGTTTAGAATTAGCTGATGTCTCGGAGGCATGCGCCTTTTGCTTCCGCTTCTTCTAACTCGGGCCTTAATAGGATAAAGGTAAGCCTAGCCCAATTTTAACAATCACACAGCCATGCTTGACTTAATTATACCAAGTATCCCAATTAAAATTAAAATTTTGATAATAATCACTAATAATTTGATAATTAGCTGAATAACAGAGTTTTAAGTTTAAGTTTTGTATATACCATTTTTTAAATTCTAACTCTTAACAATACCAGATTCATTGAAATAAAAACCAATTTTTCGTTTCATTTTTTTCGTTTCTCTCTCTCTCTCTCTCTCTCTCTCTCTCAGTTCCTCTTCTTTTCCAAAAAATCCACTATCGTATTTTTTCTCTCATGCCGCCTCCTTCAAACCTCTTTTGTCCTCTTCCGTTTTCCTCTCTCTATCGCCTGTAGTAGCCTTCTCCCTCCTCTCTCATCCCCATCGACGAAGTCACTAAAATTGTCCAAGACTGAGACAAGAGGAGATTGCGACCGTCAGATATTTGTGTTGTTTTGAATCTTTTTACACCATGGACATCGACGCCGATGAGATTTGTTCTCTTTCTCATCTACAGTGATTGAGAAAAAAGAGGTGAACGAAGAAGAGGCATCGATTGGAGAAGGTGGCGGTGTAACCCTAGTGGCTCTGGTTTCTGATTTGATGCAAAATTACAAAAGTCCTTCAAATTTGATTGAAATTACGAAACCAGCTAGGGGTTGCTTGACTTGTGCAGGTGAATAAGAGGCCACAAAAATAATATTTTTTTTGAGAAGGCGACTTCGGTTTTACTTCCCCTGTATTTTTTGGTGTGGAAACGGCTGCAGATTTGAAGGAGGATGCAATAATTAGGTTAGACTTCGTCAAATGTGTGTGTTCTCTTTTTTATGTGAAAGAATTTTGTTTTCGGAAGAGTGACAGAGTTTAAGATCTGTTTTGTTGCTTGATTGGACGGAGTGAGAGTTGATGGAGTGGACGGAGAGGGACTGGCTAGGGTTTCCAAACCATTCATATTTTTTAGGGGAAAAAATGAAAATTGTGCATGAAAAATTGTTTAGTCACTAAAATTATGGTTTTCAAAATTTGCTATTGTGTTAATTTTTTATGAAAATGAAAAGATTTGTGTAGGTTAATTTTATTGAGTTGTAGTGGTGGTGGCGGCGACAGTTAGGGTTTGTCAAACTTTAGCCGCTTATTTTTTAGTATTAATAGTAGAAGAGATTGATCTAGTGTTAGTGGTGGTGAGAATCTAAATTTGATGTTGTGTACACTTCTGAAGACCTACTAAAGACCTATTGAAGACCCTGAAGACTTCTTTTGAAGACCTCTGAAGACCATTCAAAGACCTTCGAAGACCATTTGAAAACCTCTGAAGATCATTTGAAGACCTCTTTTGAAGACTTTCGAAAACCATTGTAATTTTTTGAAAACTTTTTATATATTTTTGTATAGCAAATTAATTATCATTAAATTAAATTAAAATTTGTAAATATAGTGTAAACCGAAATATGATTAAATCAAATTTTTTATAAAAAATTTGCGAATTCTTTTTTGGAGACGTCTGGAGAAAGACATTAGATTAAGTCAAATTTATTATAAAAAACAGATAAATTTCTTCTGAAGACCTTCTGAAGACCGTCTGAAGACCTCTTGAAAAAAGCATACTTTTTTGTGCTAAAATTTACTTTTTTAGCAAAAAAATGAATTTCTCGAGAAATTATCGTAATTTCTTGAGAAACTATCGTTATTTCTCGCAAATATACCATTTGTAAAATTCAGTTTGTTTTTCTGGCATGTTTCAAAATTAGATTCTTAGATGGTATTTGGCAAAAACAAAATTTTCTTATCTGACAAAAGTGTGATTTTTCCGCTATGCTTAGCGGAGCACAATTTTATATTTTTTAGGCCCACTTACAAAATAATTCCATTTTAAAAATTAATTGCAAAAACAGTTCCCTTTTATTTTTTCTCTTTCCGTAGGAAAATCAAAAAAATATTTTTTTGCACGAAAATCAAAATAAAAAATTCTTTCTAATTTTATTTTTTTCTTAAAGTAAAAAATATAAACCTTAAATTATTTTTTAAAAAAATTTTAATAAAACTTTTAACTAACATTAAAAAAACTTAAATATAAAATATAAACTTTAAAGCACAAATGAGGTTTTTTTTAATTCAAAATTAAAAACCAAATAAAAAAGAACTTTAAATAAAAACCTTAAATATAAAATATAAATCTTAAATAAATATTTTGAAAATTTTAAATAAACCTTGAATAAACCATAACGGACTAAATTAAAAAAATCCATACGGAGGTTTGCAACCTGCGTACAGAAAGATACTCTCCGTACGAAATAAATAAAAAATAATTTTCCGTACAAAATATTATGTTTATCCTATTTGTTTTAGGAGCCTTTGGAGGGGTTGTAGTCGGAAGCTACTCGTCAAACAAATTACAAAAAGTTGCTAAAACTCTTCGGATACTTCTGTTGTCATCTTGAGATTTGGTGAATTCATTTTATTTTATATTTTTTATTCATGATGAATCATTTTATTTGGCTTTTGTATTATGTAAACAACTTATTTGGTTCCTACATCTATTAGATGTTAGTTATCTTTTTTTCTAAAACAGACCAATCTACTAATACATCGGATCAACAAGCCTGAACCCATACATTAGTACCACCAGTTTCTATCGTTCGATCCATACTAATCCAATGCGGAAGGTTCGAGTGACTAATTTTATTAATAACAGGGGTAAATACCCCGTAGCATTAATGTACAAAAGACTTACAAGTTCATCAGGTAAAATATCAAACTCGTGGACTCCTAGGGATATGTCTAAACTAGCTTTAGCAAGCCAGTGAGCTCCAGCTTGTCAGGAAATTATGATTACTAACCCACGTTCTTATGTCATATTATAACAATGTCAACTGCCAGGAGAGAGCCAGATTCAATGTTAGCTATTTTAACGGACATGTCAGGACATAATGAAAGTCCCTCATTCAATCTTTTTTAGCTCTCATACCTAGCATCTTCCTCTCCTATTTCTCTAAATATCTCTCTTTGGCTCTCATTCCCTCCATCAAAGACAGAAAAAAAATCTTTACAAATAAATAAATTAATAATTAGCACATAAATTACCTTAAATATTTACTTGTTTATTTGGTAGTGTTAAAAGTGAGATCGGAATATTTTGGGCACATAAATGGAGAGATATTGCACTTAAACCCATGCTCACGAAGATAGTTGTTGATATCCAAAAGGCGGTGGTTACACGGATATATTAGATTATGACTTTTAATAACTTAAAAAGTCATGGAGTACTAGATTATAACTTTTAAAGACTCTTTAAAAGTTTAGGTGTATTGAATTATGATTTTTACAAACTTAAAAAAAGTCTACAAAAGTTAGATGGTATTCAATTAGGATTTTTAAAGAGTTTATAAAAGTATACTCATATTCAAAAAGTCATGAATTTTTATAGACAATGACTTTTGCATACTTTGAATGGATTTTTTTAAGTTTGTATGAATAAAAAGACCATACAATTCTCTTGCACTTTAGCTCAATACGTTGAATGACTTTTACATACTTTCACAATTCTCTTTACTTCTCAGCTCCACAAATACTTGCATTTGCATATTCCCTGTTGTAAATTTCTAAAGCAATATTTGGTTCCCTTAGGTAAAGTATATTCTTCATGCTTATACCAACTGCAACACATAAATGAAACTTAGAAATGACATGAAATAAATTTCGACCAGCAGGGAAGGATGATCAATTAACAAAGTTCATCATTCACAATCCAATATTATGGATTGCAAGACTCTTCATTTTGATGATATGAGAGTTGGAAACCTTTTTTTTTGCTATTAGTTCAAAGAGTTTATGTTTTGTTGTTGTAGAATTTCTTATTAGTTGGAGCTTTCAAGCCTCCCTATACCATCTCTATCAATTTCGTTGTCGTAAGAAGTTGCAAACATTATATTTGTTTATTACATATTGCATGTACAATATAGTAACATTATAATGGGAGATACAAACCAAGAAAATGACAAGATCAAAGAAAGAGGTGGAGAAAAATATAAAACTTGGACAATTGATGAAACTAACGAGTCATTAACAAATTTATAAACTCTGTGAAAGTTTTTTAAAATGAACTCTATGAAAGTCATTGACAAATTATAAACTTTGCAAAAGTCTTTTAAAATAGAATCTATGAAAGTCATTGACAAATTTATAAACTTTGCAAAAATCATTAAAATCTATGAAATCTGTAAAAGTCATTCACTTAAAAAAAAATCTACAAAAGTCATATTCCAATACATCCCCCTTAGGAACTCAAATTAGTTCGATTAGTACCATCTACTGGAATTGAGATTGAAGGGAGCTACCGTTTAACATCTTTGACAACCTAGAGATACGATCGTTCATCCCAGAGGCTAGGTTAAAAGGGTTGTTTATGAGGCACATGGGCAAGGGCAGGGGAGGGTTGCTTGGTTGGGTTTTGTGTAGGCTTGGTGTGGTAGGATGGGGAGGAGTGTTTAAACGGGTATCAAGCCTTAAGAGCTCGCAACTGAAAATTGTCCACATTCATACGGTTGAATCTAGACAACTTAGTAGGGATATAGCAATTTGGATGCACATGTAGAAAATCAAATCTCTAGCCTCAAACATTACATTTGCGGGCTAGGGTAACAAACTAGGGGTGCCCTGTGATCTAAGCGCAACTTAGAGGGAGGAAGCCAAATGGGGTAGCAAGTTCTCCATGAAAATCAAATGGGTTAATTATATTCATGGTCACTATGACTTTTAGTTTGTTGCAGCAAGGTCATTAAAGTTACTTTTGTTTCGGGATGGTCATCGAACATCAACTTTCATTACTAGACGGTCACTTTAGCCGGATTTGACATATTGGCGGCATGGATTCATGACTAGGTGTGCCACAACATTAAAAAATGCCACATGGATGATGGCACGGATAATGAACCGGAACCAGGATCGAACCAAGATACTTAACCAAACCAAAACTCGACCCGACCTGGACAACAACAAAATCCCTAATCCGTCCATTTTCTCTGAAAACATCAGCAACACAGAGAAAGCTCCCACTTTCAAAGTCACTACGAATTAGATGAAAAATCACTCTAGTTATATTAGACAGTATTACCACTTAAAAACTCAAATTTTGGAACATGTTTTTAAAATTCTAATTAGTTTTTTCTTAACTAAAAATAAAATTCATGTATTTTGGAAAAATAAAATGAAAATGCAAAGAAAAGAAACACATCAGTATAGCTGTGGATAAATTCTGGTAAAGGTTTTGAGAAGAATACTCATTTTTGATATGATAAACACTTAAATTAGCTACTTTGGTCATGGCAGCAATCCAAGTCGTCACCTCCCACTTGTTAAATTCTCCTCATGTCTAGCAGAATTGACATCAAAAGTCCCTATTATCAGTTTCCGAACATCAAATGGATCCACATGAAATAAAATGGGCAAACCAGTTGTCCATTCTTTTCTTTGCATTCTAAAATTTTCACTAGCTCATCTAAGCACCATCTAGAGGACGCATAATGTTTTGAGAGAATAACTACGACAATCATTGAAGATTCAATTGCCTCTAAAAGGGTCGATGTCATTTCTTTTCCTCTTTTCATTTCATCGTATTTTAAGGTGATGATGTTTTCATCATCTAAACGACGACGAAGATGGCTTAGAAAGCTTAGGCGAGTGTCTATGCCGCTGAAGCTCAAGAAAATTTCATATTTTTGTTTTCTGTTAGAGGAGGAGGAAGCCATGATATATCTACAAATAAAGAAGCAATGAATTAAAAAATGAGATGAACAGTTTGGTAGGTCGGGTCGGGTTTCAGTTTGGGTAAGCATCTCGGTTTGGTTTTGGTTCATTATCCACATCAACGTCCACGTGGCATTTTTTAATGACATGGCACACCTAGTCATGAATCGAAGCCGGCGATATGTCAAATCCTTCTAAAGTGACCGTCTGGGAATGAAAATCGATGTTCGATGACCATCCTGAAATAAAAGTGAGTTAGATGACCATGCTGCAACAAACTAAATTCAAAGTGACCGTGAATAAAATTAACCCCAAACGTTTGTTCAAAAATGCCACTTTTTTGAAACTTATTTTGAAAAATGTCAGATGAAGACTTTTGGAGACTAGTTTTCCGAATGTGATAAATAGACTTTTGGAAACTACTGAAGACTTTTGGAGACTTTATAAATCTGGCATTTTTGCAAGTAATTTAGAGCGTGTTTCCATTTATGGAAAACTGTTTGGGTTGGACCTAAAAAGCAATTTTCATATTTAATTTTAGTATAATTGTGTAATTTTCCCAATAAAATAAATAGAAAGGCCCAAAATCCCAATTGTTTAGGTTTTCCCTTGGTATAAGCAAAGTAAGAATGTGAAGGTGGGTATTAAGTGAGTGTGGCAGCGTGAAAACATAAGCAGAGAAGAAAAAAATGATTTTTCAATTGAGAGAAGGAGTGGTTGGTTTGATTGGAAGGTGATTTCAAGCCCGGTTGCTACCAAATTTCAATATATTATTCCTGGCATCAAGCACTACACAGTGACACGGTGCAGATTGTTGGAAGTCCTCTCATGTGGTTCTCTCTGACGATATTGTAATATCCCGCCCTTTTCAGTTAAGAGTACTGTAGCTCTCCGACTGGATTTGAATTGATCTATTTGATATTGGAGTTTAAATGGATGAACTTTGGTGTTCAATGAGGGTAATTACAAGTGGCTGGATGTTGTTCAATTTTAAAGTCGAGTCGTGATGAGTTCGGGAGTGAGAGACGTCAAGTATGGGAGCTGTAAGAGGTCCAGACATACGTTGTTGATTGTCAAGACGTACGTTATCTCGAAGTTATGAGAGGATGATTGACGTATGTCAATGTTGATCATGACGTATGTTGAGTTAAGACGCAACGTACATTGACGTTGTGAAATGTACGTTGTGGTCGAAGTAGACCCCTACAACGTTCGTTGGCTCAAAAATGACGTATGTGAGGTGCGTGACAGACGCCTTTAAAGCTCTCAACAACCCATTTTTCCTCATTTATTCACTCCTCTCTCACTCAAAATGCTCTCAAATCATCTGGAACTCTTTCTCATTGTTCATCCATACTTCCTAACCATTTTCAGAGGTAAGATTACATCTCTTTCTTGGATTTAATGTCTCTTTCATGCTTTGATTCATGATTTGCATTTTTTGCCAAAATTGTTAGGGTTCCTATTTTCTGATGATTCTGAGTTAATGGTTTCTTAGAGTTGTTTGATTAGGCTTCGTTGAGGTTAAAGGAACATGATTTGAGCCTTGAATCATTTGATTTGATGAGCTATTTTGTGGGTTAGGGTTTTGAATGGTTTTGGTTGATTTTGAACGAATTGGCATAAATTTGGAGTTGTTTTGAGAAAACAATTGCACATTTGAGTTCTCGAGGTTAAGATCAATGAATGTGGGTGCTAAGAATCAATTTCTATCGATTGAATCAAAAGTTGGACTAAATTGGTAATTTGTCATTTGAGGACCAAAAGTGATATTTGGCATTTTAGGGACTAAAATGCTAATTGGTTTATTTAGAGTTATATGTTTTTGGGATGTAGATGATTGATTATTTATTTTTGGATTGTTTGGGGCTCAGAATTAAATTGGGAATATTTTGGGGACTGATCCTTAATTTTCTAAAATTTAGGGACCAAAGTGTAATTTTACATCGTGGTTGGGTTTTCAATAATAATTGTTTCTTATCATTTAATAAGATTCAGGTGTCGTTTGAGCATCTAAGTCTGCATATGTATTTGCACATATTTCGATGCAACCACAGTACCGTGCCAGCATTCCATTGATTGTTTTTGATACATGCATTGTTCTTGATTATTGTTACAACTTCTTGTTCCTGTCAGCATGATCAGCCGCCAACTAGTGGTGCCTAACCGATTGCTTGGACATCCAGGTGAGTGAATGACAGCTTCAGACACATAGGTTGTGTCTTTCATCTATATATATTGTTATTGATGTGTTCATAATATATTTCTGAAATTGGACTAATCTAAGGATTTGGTTAATTTAATAACCTGATTATGTGTTTAATAATCAGTTTACTGTTTTTAAATTGATATATATTTATTATATATCCCTTACTATTTTGATATGCTTTTACTGTATGATTAATTGTTTTTGATTTAAAGTTATATATACGTGATACGGGACATTTGTGGTACGTGGAATAAACGTAGTCTTTGGTATACCAATACGCATTTATAGCCCAGTTACCAGGGTTGGTGGTAACCGTGTCTGGCCAGATACACACACTTTTCGATTGGTGGCAGAGTCCACAATCATCACTATTATTGTTATTGTTATTGATATAGTTCCCTATCACCAGTATTATGTTATTGTTACAGATTGTATTGCAAATGTTTTCTTGCATTTTGCTTTGATTGCAAACGTTTGTGAAATGGTTTTCGAAGCTATTACTTATATAGCGTGTATATAATTATGTCTATCTATACTTGCATGTGGTGTTTTCTAACTATTTTCAAAACAGTTTTTGTGAGGCACGCATGAGGCTCTCTGGAGTATTTTTTCTCACTGATTTTGACCCTCGTTTGTTCTCTGTCTATGTTTATTCCGATCTTTCAGGTAGACAATTTTTGGCTACGACATCTACACTGCATCTTGGACACCCGTGAGACATCTCTTGGTTAGTGTCGCCCTTTTGTTTGGGCTCTACTGTTTTTGGTATAGAGTTCCACACCAGATGCTGTTAGGTTACTGGGCTGCCTTTTTGTATTTTGATACATTTATACTGATTTCAGTTATTGGTATTATTTTGATATATTTACTTATATATCTTTGATTTATATAAACCCGTTTTATCTTGCTTATGTTTTAAATTATTGAATATTTTAATAATTGGATAAGTTGGGTAATGTTTTTTGATCTTTGAGGCTTGTGTGAGACAGACCGGGCTCTTGCAGACGGTTCACCTCATACGCCGGTCATGGTCCGAGAACGGGTCGTGACAGATACCCACATCGATTTCTATCAACTTTCTTATTTATTTTTTGAGTAGTTTATCCATTTTTAGGTGAAGGACTATGGTTTGTTGATCTCTAGCTTGGCCTAGAAAGACTTATTGTGTAACCCATTATTTTATATAATGGAAGTTTATCAGTGGCTACGAGCCTGTGGTTTTTTCCTTCATACTGAAGGGTTTTCTGCGTAAAAATTCTTGTACTTTGTAGTGTGATTGTTTGGCTTATTTGTGTTTGAATTTATTGCATGTTTGTTTTTGCTTAAGGTCAGAAGTGTTTAATCTGTGGGTGTTTGTAGTCTATCTTCCTGACAAGTGGTATCAAAGCCATCCGTTGGTAGTTCCTAGATAGTTAATTTTGGTTTGGCTATCTGTGCAAAACAAATGGAGGAGTCTCTTAACAATACCATGTTTAAATTAGCATCGTCGAATTATTTGATATGGAAGTCAAGAATGAAGGTTGTTCTAATTTGCAAAGATTTGTATGAACCAATTGAAGGTGACAAGGTGAAACCTACAAATAAGATAGATAAAGAATGGGATTGTAAATATCTTGAGAGATAAATTTCACAATGTGTCAAGATGGGTTGATGTAAAGTTGATTCTAGGTTTTCTATTGTTTTGTATAGTTTATTTTTTTGGGAATACTGAAAAGGCTCTCAGTATCTTAATCTCTCTATCTCTTAGACCACATGGTGAGTCTTGAGTTTGGTAGGAAGATGGGAATTTGAGAATGGATTCTATGTTTGAGGGAAATGGGTATAGATGAGTGTATAGCCTGATTGTATAGATTGGTTTTGCTTGGAGTTCTAGTTGTATACACTTTTGGCATTAATAAAGTTTTTATAATTCACCAAAAAAAAGAATGGTAAAGGATGAATAGAAAAATATTTGCTTTGATTCGGCAGTGCATAGAAAACAGTGTGTTCTGCCATGTCGGTAAGGAAGTTAATGCACATGTGTTATGGAACAAATTGGCTAGCATGTATGAGCGAAAAACTCCTGGTGGGTGTCAAACCAGCAAATTAATTCCTACTCAAAAAGTAAAGATTTTGTATATAGCAGTGACTAGGGTCGAATCCATAGAGATTTGTAAAGTTTTTTATTTGCTGAAAATAATAATAAAATAAAATTACAGAGATTGAAAGTGAAGCCGAGAATATACAATAACTAAATAAAAGTTTGCAATAAGAAGACAATAAAAATGCAACAATGAAAAATATGAGAAAATGAATAATGATGAATGCCTAGTCAATGAACTTCTATGTTCAATCTAATGAATCGATCATAAACACTAAAGATCAATATCGAGTATTAGAATAAATAGAGTTATTGTTGCCGATGACACACTCAAGTTACCAATCCCTTCTTACATGATCAATAGCCCCGAGACGCCCTACATACTATTTTCCTTACCAACTAGACAATCCCTAAGATGCCCTGACAAGGTTTAATCTAATGATAGCAGTGGGAACCAAATAGACCCTACCCTAGCTTGTGAAGTCGTAAAAGCCGTAAATCATTTAAAATAGATCATTCAATTCCATAATATTGAAAGTTGTACAACCACAATCATCCAAGTTATTTGCTACCTATATTAGAATTAATGAGATGCTCTATTGATCCTAAATAGCAATATATTATTCGGTCAATCAATCAACGAGCTCGTATTGAACAATCAACACAAATAATAATAAAAGAACGAAAGCACATGAATTGAACAAATACTCAAAATACTCAATAATATATAAAACAATAGTCTCACAACCTATACAGATTGAAACTTGAAAATATCTCGACTAGATATGAGTTTAGTTACACATAATTGAGAAAGAAATCCAAAAGAGATGAATAATGGTTGTTGTCCAGAATATGCGTGAATGAGGGATAGATGAAGAAGAAGAAGAAGAAGAAGAAGAAGAAGAAGAACAAGAAGAACAAGAAGAAGAAGAAGAAGAAGAAGAAGAAGAACAAGAAGAAGAAGAAGAAGAAGAAGGAAAAGAAGACATTTTCCACACTTAATAAGATTATATTTGTGGCTTCCTTCTAAAAACCTAATTCTATTCTAAATAAAATTGATAAAATAAGAATAATAATGTTAATGTATTGTTCCAGCAGTAAAAATCACTTAAAAAGCCTTTAAATCCATCCATGAGGCCCAAATGTTCTGACACATGGCCAATGCAAATAAGTCAACCCGGTCCTTGCGATGACTACGATATGGTCATTCCGTAATGCAATCCATACCAGTTAGCCACCAAAACAACACAATTTCATAACCTTTTCAACCATCATTCACCTAAACGACATAAGAAGCAAAAGCAACGTAAAATACACTGATAACAACATTTAATCATGCAAAACAAACAAAAAATGCAACATAAAATATGCATACAATGCAACCTATCAAATATTCCCACACTTAAACAATGTTTGTCCTCAAGCATTCAATACTAGTACCCCAATCACCCTTATTACCCCCACACAGTGTAATACCCAAATCGGTATGCATCAAATATTCAAGAGAAAACATAACTACAAGGTCAACCGACAATCTTTAAAAAGATAGTCTCCACACTAGTAATGCCCCCATAAAGGATAGCCAAATTCACACCCTTACAAGTTGCACTCTATCCCTCAAAGTGTTTAGGTGAAGTGTTTACGCTAAAATCAATTCATAGTAAATCTTTCAAAAATTTGGTATTCAGTCAAATCATAACTACTATAAAGTTCAAACCAAAACATCGATAAAAAAGGACTTTAGATTGACTTGTAATAGGGCTACAACAAGGGTTTAATAAGTTGAGAGAGAACAATAATGAAATCAAGTGATACATGCCGTCACATTAACCTATAGAGTTAATGCAAAATAAAAATAATTACATGTCTTTTCTTCACAAAACAAGGCTATCAATAACATTCCATTTCATTTCCCGTTGCTTTTATTTTTCTTTTTTTCATTTTTTCTTCATTTTTTTCTTTTTTTTTTCCAGCAACGTTACTTTTTCAATAATTATCAAAACTAGGCAACCATATTAATTTACAAGTTAAGCACAAAAAATTATATATAAGACATGTCTAATTAAACATACAACCATGCCATTAACACAAAAAGAGATGAGTTTAGTTACCTATGCACCATGGAAGTTAGAATCCTTAGCATCATTTTGTACTTTGTTACTTTTATCAATGATCATTCCAAGAAAGTGTGGGGTTTTTCTTTGAAGACAAAAGACTAAGTGCTTGACGTACTCAAGCATTTTCATGCTAGTGTTGAAAGATAGACTAAAAGGAAGTTTAAAGTGGTGAGAGCAGATAATGATGGTGAGTACAGAGGTCTATTTGAGAAGTACTGCAGAGGTCACGGTATAAGACTTGTGAAGATAGTGCCTAAGACACCTCAACAGAATGGAGTTGCAGAGAGAATGAACCACGGCATTGTTGAGAAAGTTAGACGCACGTTGTCTTATGCAAAATTGTCTAAAGGCTTTTGGGATGAAGCAATGATGACTGCATTGGACTTGATCAACCTTTCACCTTCTACAACGTTTGATGGAGAGGTTCCTAAAAAGGTGTGGAAAGGAAAAAAAGTCTCATATAGTCATTTGAGAGTGTTTGGTTGCAAAACATTTTTTCACATTCCAAAATATGAGAGAGACAAGCTAGGCAGAAAAGAAAATTGTTAGAAGCCGAAATGTGGTGTTTCTTGACGATCAAATAGTAGAAGATTTTGAGAAACCAATGAAGCCAAAACCAACTCCATTACATGCTATTGAACCAAAGCCCTCTAAGGAGAATGCGAATGACGTGGGAGATGACAATGTTAATAAGGAGCCTATTAATGATGGAGAATAAGTTATATCAGATGATGAGATTGATGATGCTATAGGGCAAGCCTTACTAGAACCAACAGTTCAGCTTGAGTTGAGAAGATCATTTAGGCAGTGTAAGCATTCAACAAGATATCCTAATGTTGAGTATGTATTGCTTACAGATGATAGTGTGTAAAACCACCAAAATAATATTAACCTGCTCATAAGCATAAAAATGAAGTAAAGCAGTGAACATGGTCGAACCATAGAGATCAGTGGAAAATTGTTTAATTGCCAAAGCATGAAAAAAAAAGTTGATTAAAACAAGAGTCAAGCCGAAATTGAAAGCAAGAAAAGATTAAAGTTCGCAATAAAGAATATCATAACAGCAATGAAAATATGAGAAATTCAATAATGAGAAAGGCCTAGCCAAGATATTTTATCCGTTCAATCAAATCGGTTGATTATAGACACAAAAGATAGGCATTAAGCGTTCGAATAGATACAGTTATAGCTAACGATGACACACTCAATTAAACAATCTCTTCTTAATTTATTGATAGCTCTGGGGCATCTTACATACTATTTTTCTAACCATTAGACAATCCCCGATACGTTCTGACAAATTTTAATCTATGACATTAGTATGAGTTAAAGAGACCCCTATCCTAACCAGCAAAACTGAAAATATCGTGATTCATTTAAACCAGATTATTCAGTTCCATAACAATGAATAAAGTCCAACCACATACATTCACATTATTCGCTACCTAGATTAGGACTAATGTGACACACTATCAATCCTAAATAACAATATATTATTCAACAAATCACACAACCAACCAAATCAAGAAATCAACACAGATAGTAATAAAGAAACTAAGACACATAAACTGAATAAATACTCAAAATGCTTTATAACAATTAAAATAAAGGTCTGACAACTTTGAAAATACCTCAACTAGAAAGAGGTTTAGTTACACATGCTAGATGAATAAATCCAAAATAATTGATGAGAGTAGTTGTCTAGGTCATGCGTAAATAATAGCTGGAGAAGAAGAAAGAGCTGTCAACTAAAAGAGGAAGTATTTTTATGGTCTCTCTCTCTAAACCTAATCATAATGTAAATAACACTAATAAAATAATAATAATGCTAAAATGTTGATCCAACAGTAAAATTGAGATAACAACCTCTTAACACATCTATAAGGCTCATTTCCGATGCTTATAAGTCCTGACACGCAGCCTAATATGAATAAGTCAGTCAAGTACCTACGTCCACCATGACATGGTCATGCCATAATTCTGCCAGCTCCAAAATATATCAAAACAACTCTAAATCCTCGTGTTTCACCAACATTCTGCCTAAATCACCAAATAAGCAATAAGACATAAAAACACACAAATAACAATAATTTATAATACAAAACAAACATAAAATGCAATTTATCAATGGATAATGAAGAACCTTAGTCCTATAATGAGGTCTTGAGCAGTGAAAATAAGAATAAGTGGTTGAAATCCATGGAAGAAGAGATGAATCCCTTGCATGAGAACAAATGGGTTCACAGGCTTAAAAGAGATGCAAAAACCATCTCAAGTATCATGACCCATTTTTGTCTAAGAAAGCCCGGCCAATCTCACACAAGCCTCGGAGATCCAGATGCTCTACCCGACTTATTCGATTAAAACAGTTATGAAACCAATTATTAGTATAAAATATTTTATACTAAAAATATATGTATATAATTAAGTAGTGCAAAACGAAATCATAATATCATGTAGATATGTAATATATTAGTATCTCAAAATAAATTCCAAATGACAAAATGTAAACCTAGTAACCCAACAATAACCCAGTGTAGAGCTCTACTGCAAAGATATACAGAGCTCGACCAAAAGGTCACTCATTATAAAATAGAACACCTCACTGAAAATTAAGATGACGGATGGTTGTAAGCCAAAATTGTACCTGAAAGATGTTTGGTGGGTGAGTAAACTCAGTGAGGAAATGACACTCAAGATCGTCTCTGGGAGCTCACATTAACCGTTTTAAAAAAGTTCAAAAATATCACATGCACATATAAATGTGTATACATATACACGATATATACAGAATAATAATTCAAAAATTCATTTCGAAATCACTCGAAACCCAAGCAAACAACAGGCAGACATAAATAAAATGTGTGTGTGTGTGTGTGTGTGTGTGTGTATATATATATATATATAAATAAGAAACATAACCGATATGGGACCAGAAACAAAGATATATAAATAATAGGTGTAGACTCCGCCACAAATCTGAAACATAGTACATGCGTCTGGCCGGACACACGGCTACCACCAAACCTTGGTAACTGGGTATTGACTGCGCATTGATATACCAAAGACTACGTTTATCCTACGTAGTACATGTGCCCCATATCAAAGTATAAAGATATATGTGCCAAAAATATACGACGAACATGCAAAGCATAAATCCTTTTATAGAAAATATTTATATATACCTTATATAAATATTGGATATCATACACAAAAATTATTTTGCAGAAAAATATTTATATATACCATATATAAATATTAGTTATCATAAACGAAAAATAAATATTAATAATCACATAAACTAGATTATTAATTAGTCAAACCATTAGTTATTCTATTTTCGGAGTAATGCCAAACATAGCAAAAACATAGAATTTCAAAGATACAATCTATGCGTCTGAAGCTGTCATCCTACTCACATAGTGTCCAAGCTGACAATCTAGTCAAGCACCATGAGTAGTTGGCTGATCGTGCTGGCAGTAACAGAAAACCGAAACAAATACATACAGAACAAATATCAGAATGAGATACTCGTACTGTGGTGGTACCAAATGTATGATGAGCAAATGCAGATTCAGACACTTGTCAGACGAAGATCTAACATTCTAACCTAAAAAATCGAAATCTACATAAAATTACCGTTTATGTGAGATGCACTCATTTTGCACTCACTTTTTATTATTTTTTAGTGATGTACTCGTTTTGTACTCATTTTTTAGTTGTCAAAGTGATTAGTCAGTGCTCATTTTCATATATGGAATAATGAGACCAATTTGTTCTCGTTTTGTACTCATTTTTGTATCTAAAAAAATGAGACTAGTATGTTCTTGTTTTGTATTCATTTTTGTCGTGTGGTCAAATTTTCTGGTGTATGGTCAAACTCGTGATCAACACGAAGTCAAACTTCTAACGCACGGTCAAAAGGTAAAATTTCAATATTTTTGAAATTGCAATAAAATAGTGGACATTTATGTAAACATTTTAAATGCCCTTTACATTTTAGAAATTTAAATTGTTTTTTTGAATTTTTCTGTAATTGTCCCATTTATGTACTCTTTTTTTTAAAAAAAAATTGAAATTAATCTTTCAGAATATGGTTATTTTATAACAACTTTATATTAGGAGCATTTATAATTTTCTTTTCTATGTTCAAGGTTATTGATATACTTTTCGCTTTTTTCAATCCACATGCATCTTTTATTTTTGAAGGCTATATAACTCTAATTGAATCTCCATTTGTTCTACGGCAAGTGGCTAGCCCGAGTGGTAAGGCGCCACACCTTGGACCCATGAAGTCTCGAGTTCGAGTCGTACCTTGGGAACGTGAGTTTTCTTGGTTCCTCCTCCCCAATAGAGTGAGTTGAGTTTGAACCCAATCAAAAAAAAAATCTCCATTTGTACTATCCACTATCTCAATTTTTATAATGAATCATCTCCTTTGATAAAATTTTTTTGGTGAAAATAAAACCCTTAACATAATTTTAATGAGGATAATTGGTTATTGCCAAGAAAATCCCTGTTTTTGAACTAATGTTCTGATATTATAGTCGGTCCATGATTACAGGTTAGCGACAAATTAAGAGTACCCAAAGTAAGATCTACTTAGTTCAAATGTGTGTTCGACCATGTATTTGTCATGCAATAAAAAATAAGCAAAGATATATGCTAAAATACACCTGCAGAAAAAAAGCAATTAAACTAGCGAAAAAATAATAATTAATTAGACTGAAGAGAACAGAAAACATAAATGAGCGACTTTGAGAATATAACTGAAGAAACCAATATTTGCTGGTAGGTATCATGACCTTTCCATCCATAATATTGGTGCTTCAAAGCATACAAACAGTAGTCATGATGAAGGAAAAAAGAAATATTGATCATATATGTTTAAGTACTAAACCCTACATGATCAGTTGCACAAAACCCTAGCTAGCTACTAATTAGTATTAAAGATTTGATAATTAATTTTTGTTTCTTGAGGAAGTCAAATCCCGAACCTCTAATCCAATCACACTCTCATAGGCAGTGCTTAATGCTGTAATTAAGCTAATTTTAATTAAGAAACCCTAAACAAAAAACCTTTATGAGACAAAAAAGATCATGCAAGGTGCGCTCTTGACTTCTCTCCATCTTCTATGACCCAAAAATCACCAACGTTTTCCTTCTTCAGTTAACACCTACAATAATTAACAATGAAGAGAATTAGTAAATTTAATCAAAAGAAAAACTTCAAAATTTAGAATTTTGTTAGATGGTATCAGACTACTGCAACTCATGAGAAAATTAACTACCGTTATCCATATTTTAATTAAGTTTTTAAAATATGAATAACGGAAGTTCTTTTTTCATGAATACCGGTAGTTTCAACACGATACAAAGAATCTAAAAATTAAATTAAACTCAGGTATTAGTGAAAATGCTTATGTTAAGATGGGTTAACCTACGAAAATTAAACCATCACGATTGATCAAGTTCAAGCACTCTCGCACGATAATGAAGCCTTGATCCTCTCCACAGTGCAAGCAATCAAATTGTTAACAGTTGCGACAGATCCAAGGGACAATTTCGCGGTGGGAACAGAATCTACAAGTATTTGAAACGCAACAGTCAGAAGAGATCCACCACCGCCAGAGGAGTCGGATTCCGGGATGCCTCCAGCATGGCCTGGAGATGTTCCATCAGGAAGAATAGCAAATCCTGATGGGAGAAGTGCTACGTAGTCTGGATCACCCCCATTAAGTACCACATTCATTGCAACAATGTCAACTGGCGCATATATTACGAAAGATCCTGTTGGGTCAGTGCAACTCTCTTGTAAAATCAGCATGTTGCTCTGGCTTGAATTTGGACTCTGAAATTACAATTTTGTTTAATAATTTCAATCAATTGATTATAAACAACAATTAGTATGGTGTATTTAGATGTATAAATTAATCTTGAATGGAACTTACATTTACTCGAAGAAGAGATACACAGTTGCCGGTGTCACGGCCATTAGCAATGTGTGCCATTTCCTGAACCACTCCA
>CAODLS010200663.1:0-13983 GCA_948243855.1 Flueggea neowawraea | reverse complement strand
AAAAAAACTTATGTTTGGAATATTATTTAATATTTGAGCCAAATTAATAAAAGTGTAAGTTTGTACTAATTGACTATGCTTATAAAAGTACAAACATGCTCGTATAAAATCTAATATTATGTTGAACTTGTGAAATAAATTCAAACTTCTATTAATTTTTTGCTCAACTGCATACTCAACATGATTTTATTGGACAAATCTAAACTTAAATGTATTCTTTTTAGAACTTTTGTCCAATTTGAACTTGTAATCTCATTTACAATTTTATTTGAGTATTTGTTAAGCCGAGCTCAAAAGCTCGCAAACAAACTCATGAGGTCACAAATCTTATAACAAACCAAGTTTGAATATGTTTTTAAACTTGAAAAAATGCTCGGGTTGAAAAAAATTTAGTCGAACTGAATTTAAACACCCCAAAACTTGCCTCAACTTTGTTAGATTGCAACCCCATATTCTACGTAACTTTCGTCTTTAAATAACACTTTGGGCCAGGCCATTCTTTGTTTGAGAGTTTTGGCCCATGCGACCTCCAGGCGTGGCGTGCTATTATCGGAGACCAGACTAGTGTGTTACTGCTGACTAGCGACTAGAACGAAACCATTTCGCTTCGAAAATCTAATTTAATTTAAAAGCTTTTAATCTTCTTTCTCATTTCTCTTCTGCCAGTAACTTTTACCGACGAGATCACTGAATCAGCACCGCTGTTTTGCTCCGAACCGCTCGGATCTGGAGCCACAATCATCGTCGATTTCACTCCCTGCGTAACCTGGAACGCGATCAGCGATGCCGGTGGCTGCTTCCGCCATCTACTTCTTGAACCTCCGCGGCGATGTCCTCATCAATCGGCTCTACCGAGACGATGTCGGGTACTGAAAATTTCAAGTGATAGTTATTATTGTATACGTGAAGAAAGTCCACATTTCTTTTATTTAATTTTGAAGTTGAGTTTGATTCGGCTGATACTACGTCGTTTGAGGTCACTTGTTCCTCTTGTTGGGTGGATGATTTTATTTTTGATTTAATATTGTTATTTTTTAGTTTGATCTAGTGCCTTAATGTTTTTGATTTTATGCGGAAATGAAAATTTTATTTTCAGTGGAAACATGGTGGATGCTTTTCGGACGCATATAATGCAAACGAAAGAGCTGGGGACGTGCCCGGTCCGACAAATTGGAGGTTGTTCTTTTTTTTACATGAGAATCAGAAATGTCTACATTGTGATTGTGGTTAGCAGCAACGCCAAAGAAGCTTGCGCGTTCAAGTTTGTAGTTGAGGTAGTCAACTAATTATTTGGTCTCTCAGATATAACTTTATTACATAGATAATAATCTGTGAAGTGGGTGCTACGAAAGCAAACTTCCTTTTTGTATTTTTACTCCACGATTAATTGTATTTGCTGTTATCTCTCATGAGAAATTATAAGCATTTATCTTTTTTATCTTTTCTTTTATGAGCACTTATCCTTTTGATTGAAAGATACTTGTACCTATTTTTCAATCCTTGTATGTCAATGGATTGCTATAGAGTGTATATTGACATTCGGTGTCTGTTGTCACTTCTTTGCTATATTTTAGTTATGTAGGGTAAAATACTTAATATTTCAGTAGCTTATAAATTTTTGTTCGTAGTTGCTGATATTGATACTCTTTACTGCATACAGGCTGTTGCATTGTTCAAGTCATATTTTGGTGGGGCTTTTGATGAAGATGCCATAAGAAATAATTTTGTTCTGATTTATGAGTTGCTGGATGGTATGTGGTAATCAAAATCATTTGATGCTACTTCTCACAGATTAATTATTATTTCGCCTTTAAATTCCTTATGGACTTTTTTCCCCCCTTTTGCTCTTTACGGAATGGCAATGGTACCGTGAGACATTATGTAACAAATGGATGGGTAGATAGCGTATTTACTTTGAAAATGAAATAATTTTATGAAGCAATTTGTTGCAGAAATAATGGATTTTGGTTACCCACAAAATCTTTCTCCTGAGATTTTGAAGCTTTACATCACTCAAGAAGGAGTGCGCTCACCGTTCTCATCCAAGGTAGGAATATTTATAGTTGAGTCATGACTATTTTATCTGAAAAATGCCTTTATAATCTTTCATATAGAAGAAAACTGAAATACACAAGAGAAAGATGAGGGTTTTTTGTCCTTTATGTATGTATTATGTTTCATAATATGTAACTTATGTCTTTCTCCCTTGTTTTTGGATGTCAAAAAATAGCCTTCAGATAAACCAGTACCAAATGCAACTTTACAAGTTACAGGTGCTGTTGGATGGCGCAGAGAGGGCCTTGTTTATAAAAAGAATGAGGTAATACAAAAATTTCCTGCTTGTCACTCGTTGGTGTTCGAAATTTGGATATTGTGCTGAATTTGTTGAGTTAATACATACAGGTATTTTTGGATATTGTAGAAAGTGTAAATCTGCTTATGTCCTCAAAAGGTGAGTGCTTAATGTTGTTTTTTTTTTTCTTTATATAATCTCTTCTTGCTTTAGAAATTAAATCTATTGGCCCGAACAAATTGATTTTTTTTTTGGCTGTTATAGGTAGTGTTCTACGTTGTGATGTGACTGGGAAAATTCTCATGAAGTGTTTCCTCTCTGGAATGCCTGATCTAAAGCTGGGTTTAAATGATAAGATTGGCCTTGAGAAAGAGTCGGAATTGAAATCCCGTCCTACAAAAAGGTAGGTTTCATGTTGGTTTGTTATCATGATACGCGGCTGAGCTTTATTTTAATGTTTTCTATCTGTAGCTTGTTAACTTATTATCTTTCATTATCCACTTTTCTGCTGTCTGGTTAAGCTATTGGAAGTTGTTGTATGTGTTTTCTGAATAGTTGTTATAGGTGCAATGCTTATTAAGGCATAAGGCACGCATGAATAAGATGAGGCGCAAAAATATGAATAAATAAATAAATAAAGAGAGACAACTAGAAGAAATAAGGAAGGAGGAAGAACTTTGTTTTAATGTCAGAAATTACATATTTTCCTGGATTATTTCCCACTTCAAAACATGGTCCAGGCGCTCCTTTTTGAACCTGGAAATTATTTTCAGGCATGACCTGTGGACATTGCTCGCCTTTGAATTTGTGAGGCACCGAGGCCTGCGCCTCATGCGCCTTAAACAACACTCATTTTCTCTTAAACTAGCCACAAAGAAAAGTATGGTAGTATGGTAAGATATTAATACAATGCCAACCCGTGCGTGCACCTCATGCGCCTTAAACAACACTCATTTTCTCTTCAATTTTCTGCAAAGGAAAGTATGGTAGTATAGTAAGATGTTAATATGGTGCCAATCTGTGTGGTGGTATATACTTGTGGCGAAAAGAAAAAAAATAACTTTCAAATGTTTAGTGGAAATGGCGTGTATTATCTACTTGCAAGTATAATTTTTCTTTTTGATTCCTCCGATATGTGACCTATTGTTCTATGTAGCTGTTGGCACTCGAGGTGAATATAATAAAAATATAATCAAGTTTTGCTAATCTTGTCATTTATCTTGCAGCCCTATGTTTATGGAAAGGGTAAAAGAAAGAGGCTTTTGTAGGAATATGATTCCACGTTTCTTGTCTTGATATAAGATGTTCCAACAATTAAAAAAAAAATTAGGAAACCAGTCATGGTTTTTAAAATCTAATTCAATAATTTCAATTGCTTAACTGTTATTGTTTTTACTGATTTATTTTAGATATGCCTTAGGATCCAAATTCCTGTGCCAATTCTTCTGGTATATGCTTATCAGTAATTAGCATAATAGCTTTTTTATGTGCTTGGAGATACATAAAGGAAAAAAAATACTGTCATTTGTCATTACAGATGATTCAGCTAATTTGTTTCTTGCATTGTGCTGTCTAATTATTTTAATAAGGAGATTTCTACTGGCAAAGTCAAGCCTCAAATATATATTTATTTCAATGCCAGTGATTCTTCTTTTTTTTTTCTATTTTTTATTTTTTAAGTCCTTGTTATGATTGTACAAAGTTTTTTAAAGTTTGAAAATCTGGTTACTTTTTTTTTTTTCATGGGCGAAACTTGCTATTCTTTATCCTCAATAATCTTTTACTTATCAAAAGAATATCCTGATGCCATTGATCTTCGTTTATTTTGTCATGTCATCTCAATAATTGTAATTTTCAAAACAAGTGCCTCACTTGAATGTTATTGACAAATTGATATATTATGTGACATTGACGTTTTATGCTATTTTATGCAGTGGGAAAACAATTGAGCTTGATGATGTTACCTTCCATCAATGTGTAAATTTGACGAGGTTTAACTCTGAAAAGACTGTTAGCTTTGTCCCACCAGATGGAGAATTTGAATTGATGAAGTACGCTCTGAATCTATCTCATGATGTAACATTTGCTGGAAGCTTATTGCATTTAAGTCCGAGTTGTATTTCACATCCGTAATAACAAATTGTATGCTTGTCATTTGTCTGCTTATGTGTGTTTTATTTTCTTTACAATCTTTGTTCATTCACTTTTGTTGCTTATCACTGAGTTTATTTGATAAAGCTAAAAACAATGCTCTAATATAAGAGATTGATTGGTAAACTTTAATGACTTGAAACATATTGCATTTTGGATCAAAGTCTAAATATGAATTGTGTTGAATATTTTATTCTAATATGTACTGGGCATTAGAGGGTCTTCTAATTTATTAACATGGTTTTGGAACTCTTTATCTGGTTTCATTTTCAACTCCCGAAACTTTTTTTTTACGATGCCAACACTGTTTTTTAGGACATACTTTTTGTAGAGAATGTTTTATTTGAATCAAGTGTCACTGGACCATTATTAAATGTCTTTTTTTTTTTCTTTCATTTTCATGTACCGGAATCCAGCACTCATCATTTGCAGTAGCTAATCTAAACATTGGACCATGTTGCTTCCTTTGTCCCTTTCCTCTTTTACAAGGCAAATTAGCGATAGTAATTCTGGATTCAGATGCTTATCGAATTTGTTTGTACTTTGTGATGTTATTTAATTGCCTGGCCATTCAGTGTTGGTTATATCTCCGTTTTAATTACTGGATGCTATATTTGGTCATGTATAAAAAAATTTTGATCGCAGCACAAATTAGATGGGTTTTTTAAATTTATATTTGCAGTTTAATTGCTTAATGGTGCCCCTACATGTTTTTTAAATGTTTTTTAACTTAATTTTTCTAAATCTTGTTTACTAGGTATCGTATAACTGAGGGGGTTAATCTTCCTTTCCGAGTATTGCCAACAATTAAGGAGCTTGGTCGAACACGCATGGAAGTGAATGTTAAGGTTTATTATTCTACATTTTTAAGGCATTGCTGTGTGCAAAATGATTCAAGTTATGAAGATATATTACATATGCTACTTTTCAGGTAAAGAGTGTCTTTGGTGCAAAAATGTTTGCCCTTGGGGTTGTCATCAAAATTCCTGTACCCAAACAAACAGCAAAAACAAGTTTCCAAGTGACATCTGGTCGAGCAAAATACAATGCTGCAATTGATTGCTTGGTTTGGAAGTGAGTATTTTAGCTGTATGTCAAGGGATTAGTTAAGAATATCACTTGGCTTCAACAATGTCTTTGCTTGACATTCTAAAATGTTTTCTTTTCTGGCACGATACTTTAATACTGATGCTGTTTCTCAAATATAACTTCTCATGCTAGGATAAGAAAATTTCCGGGACAAACTGAGCCAACATTGAGTGCAGAAGTAGAGTTGATCTCTACAATGGCAGAGAAGAAATCATGGACAAGGCCACCTATTCAGATGGAGTTCCAGGTACTGTAATATTTTCTATATTTTTTTTCCCTGTTACCTGATTTAGGTTGTTCCCAAGTTTAATTCAACTCACTGGGATACTTGTTCAAGTGTTCGTCAACTTTAGATTATTTTCCAATATGGTCATTGAACATTAACTTTTTATAAGGTGGCCACTCAATTTGGATTTTTTTTTTTGCAAAATATTGACCTTCCGATTGTTGACCCTTCTATCTTACTTCTAAAATGGCCATTAAATTTTAGTATATTATCCAGTTTGGTTCGGCAAAGTGATGTCACATACAATTTGAGTAAGGAAATTGAAGAAGATGTAATAGGACCTAAATGAATTTTAGATATATCATCGTATTTTAGAATTTTTGCAACTGTCTTCTATGTGGTTGACTTGTATTTGATTCGGAAGCCAGCAGATTGCACAAGAATATAAAATCTTCCCTTCTTCTTTAAGAACAACCACGGACTAAGTCGTCATCTTTGGCAGGTACCCATGTTTACAGCATCTGGTCTACGTGTCCGTTTTCTCAAGGTAATCCAACATATTGCAATAAAACATTCTTTTGGTTGAGAAGTGCATCTTTAACTTGGGTGGTTTTCTGCAGGTATGGGAGAAGACCGGATATAACACAGTTGAATGGGTTCGATATATTACAAAGGCAGGCTCATATGAGATTAGGTGTTAAAGAAGCGGGAATGCTTTCGTGAGACATATTCACTGGGATCGGTTTTTGGTGGTAGAGATGAGATCATTTACAAATTCTCTGACACGCTGAAAGGAAATTGGAACCCTCTGCATCAAATGATCGAGCCTTCATTATTCACGTAACCCGATGCTGCTTGTTTGCTGTTGTTTTTTTCATCTTTTTAAATTTTTGATTCATTTTTACTTGCTCATGGTGGAGAGATCAATATCGTTGTGGTGTGCAAATAGTTGTGCTGTAGAGGTTTAGCGTTGCCGACTTGACTTATTCTTTCACATGCAGCAAATGTCTGGGGACGTATCCGCAAAATATGTTTTGTATTAATTGATGAAATTATTTAGTGATCCTTAGCATGATAATTTGCAAGAAAAGAAAAGATAGTTTGGAATTATTTTCCGACTAGTTGGCCTTTTTATTCATGTTCCTATTAATATTACCTTCCATACTTTCTGGAAAACATGATTGATTATTGTAATGATCAAACTTGATCACTAATCACACAATATAATAATCATAATGAGAACGTGCAAAAAGTTCGGGATGACAAGAAGAAACTGTGCAAATTTGGAGGGTAGATTATGTATTAGGCTTTTTCTTACCACTGGAACAATATGGACAGAAAAAAGGAGGGCTCCAACGATTAATCAAATTTAACGTTTTCTTTCTCTAGAACTTAATTTACACTCTTTAAATATTCGGGTGCAAAAGTTAATTAGAGCTCAAGGTAGATTTAAGAGAATGATCTTTGTAGGTTCTTTGATGGTGAGGAAGGGAGGATTTGAAGTGGTTTTATATGGTTTTGACCAAAAATAGTCGAGCGATGCTGGTTTTAGCGCATAAATGGCCTGTGTTACAATGGTGTAAGCGACGCCGTATCTACCACTGTAATATAGGTTGTTTACTTAAGTCTTGTTTGGTTGATGGTAAAATATGGTTTCATATAGTGTGGTATGGTTAAATTCATGTTTGTTTTGATTTTTACAAATTCATGGTATAGTTTTTTATGATTTAAAAATTATGAATTTTAACAGATTTTTTAAACCATGAAAATGATAGTTTTCCTTAATTTCCTGTGGTTTATAAATTTTACATATCTAAAATATCTCTAACAGGATATTATTTAACACCATATTATACATCAAATGAGAGTATTTTAGTCATTTTATCAATTTTACACTTGTACCATATCACCAAATCAAACAGAAATAACTATTTAATCATATTATACTATATTATCTTTTCAAATATAATAAACAATAATTACAATACTATACAATATTATACTATATTCTACACCAATAAATCATGTTCTCATCCATCCAAATAAGGGCTTAATATTTTTCAAACTTTTTATTGCTTTGCTCAATTGTTTTCGATGTGATTGGATATGCAATGATACCCACACTCACTCCTAAGTTTAAACACTTTTGGCTTCCCTCATTAATTTTGAGCACTCTTTCCTAGAACAACTCAGTTCCATAATCCTAACTTGCGTCCAACCTAATTTAATTGGTTTGACCGCATGAGTTATGATAGTTGAGTTATTTCTTCATGGAAAATTGCTTCTAAGCTTGATATTTCTTTTTATCTCTTGTTCAAGCTTGTTCGACTATTGACAAGTTTACAAATGAGTTTATTCACGAATCTCTTTATGAACACACAAACGAACATGTTCGTAAACTTTTCGAGTCAGCTTTTGGGTGTTCATACCACTAAACTAAACAAAAATAACTATTTAATCATAGTATACTAGACTATCTTTTCAAACATAGTAAATAATAATTACAGTACCATACTATACAATATTATACTATATAATACTATATTATACTTTACACCAATAAATCATGTTGTCAGTCATTCAAACAAGGGCTTAGTGTTTTTCAACTTTTTATCGCTTTGCTCAATTATTTTCGATGTGGTTGGATCTGCAATGACACCCACAATCACTCCTAAGTTTAAACACCTTTTACTTCCCTCATGAATTTTGAGCACTCTTTCCTAAAACAACTCAGTTCCATAATCCTAACTTGCGTCCAACCTAATTTAATTGGTTTGACAGCATGAGTTATGATAGTTGAGTTATTTTTTCATGGAAAATTGCTTCTAAGCTTGATATTTCTTTTTATCTATTGTTCAAGCTTGTTCGACTATTGACGAGCCTATAAATGAGCTTATTTACGAAACTCTTTATGAACACACAAACGAACATGTTCCCAAATTTTTCGAGTCAGTTTTTGGGTGTTCATGCTTGATTCGTTTATCAATTCGAACTTAAAATCTTGTTCAAATTCAGCTTGTTTATTAACTAGTCTAACCACGGATGAGCTTTTATCGAGAACGGCTCAATTCATTTGCAGCCAGAAGTACAAATAGTTACTTCAACACTCTCTCTTATAATTATCACCACTATAGTCCTAAGTTAGTGAGTGAACAACGTCGACACTCCTCTCCCAAAACCACCACCATCAAACTTTGATAACACAAGTCAAAAAGTCAAAACACTATGGGATTGTTCAATTCGGCCAAGTTTTCTTCAAAAATATGAAAAACAGAGATGAAACACTAAAAATTTGTTTTAGATCGATGTTGTTTTCAATTTTTACGAACCAATAAAAGTTGCAAATATTTTCCAAAAAAAATAGATAATTATTTTCCAAATTATAAGCGGAAGTAGATTGTCGTTAATCCACTATTAATAAATTGAGATAAATTGGAATATTATAAACCTATTTTGATTGGAGGAGTTAATAGGAGCAAAGGAGAAGTTTGGAAAAAATAAAGTAATTAAAGAGAAAGTTTTGTCCTTTTGTTTTTTAAGGTACAACCTAATTTCCATTTTCTAAATAAACATGCAAATATAATGTAAAACGCAAATGCCACAATAAAATATATATTAGGACATCTCTAATGTATTGATCCATTTTAAGGTTAATAAGTCTATCACATTAGTAATTTATTAACTCCTTATTTAACAAATCATCTCTCCCTAATGAACTAATATCTCTTTAGGACTTACAATTATTGTACTCATTATTTTATTTATTTATAACATCTAAATTATAATAAAAATATCTATTTTACATAAATATTTTGTGAGTTAATATTTGAGTTTAAAATATTATTTTAAGAATTATATTATATAATATTTATTTTAATAATTATTTAATTGAATATTTGAAAATAATAATTTTGATAAAATAAAATTTAATAATTGATTGATTAAATATTTAAAAATATAATTTTGTTAATAGGGAATTACAATAATATCTAAATATTAATAATAAAACAATAAAAATATTATATTGTAATAAAAATATTTATTTGACATAAATATTTTGTGTAAGTTATTCCATTTATTTTTTCAACCGAAAATATATTTTTAAAAACATATGTAAAATAAAAACTTGAATTATTGAAAATAAAAATTGATATATTAAGAATATATAAAAAATTGAATTATTTAAAGTATATGAAAAAATATTTATTTATAGTGTTTTAGAAATAAAATAAAAATAAAAAACTAAAAGAGAATAAAAAAGAAAAAAATAAAGACGAAAAAAAAATAAAATAAGAAGTGGTTGGATTCACTTTGTCAACGAACTCCACTATTCTAAAAGTTGGCAGCAACCAACCATTGGAGAGAGACCATTACAAAAAAAATTGTGACTTATATCTATATTATATAAATTACAAAAAAACATAAATGTCCAATCAAATATTATCTTTTTGTATTATACATATAATATTACACGATTAGAAATTGTTAACTTGAGTTACCACCTCTAATTAATTTTTTTTGGGTCAAAAGTTAAAAACTTGATTGCTAAAAAAAGAGAATACACAAATTAATACCAACAAGCTACATAGGTAACAAAACACCATCCCCTGCACAAACCCTCTTTACACCCATATCTGCAACCTAGCAAAGTCTGTACACTCAAAGAAGAGTTTGTATCTAACACTACAACAAATATTATGAAGAACTCTATCCTTATCAGCAACTCTACCCTAAAAAACACAAGAATTCCTTTCTTTCCAGATATTATAGATCGAGCTAGCAAACACGACTCTTCTAATCATTGATTGCTTACTTTTGGAACCCGTCTTCCTTGCAAACCATGTTTTCTCCCGTCTCCACCTGAACAGACTTCTAGTAGTCTGGCACTTGTGAAGAATACTGCTCCAGATGCTAGAAGAGAAAGAACATTCAAAAAATAAGTGATTCACCGTCTCCACTTCATCTCCACACAACACACAATTGCTATCTATGTTAAGCCCCCATCTCATCAGCCTATTTTTGGTAAGTAACCTTCCTTTGACAGCTAACCAACAAATGAACGCATGCTTCAGAATATGAGCTGCTCCCCAGACCAATATCCACCATGGAACTATTGTTGTTGGTCTTAGGCAATTCCATGCCGAAGCAATAGTGTAAATTCCAGAACTGGTATGATTCCATCTAATCTGGTCTGGAACTCCCACCTGCAATCGTTGCTACTTGGCTAAAGACCAAACCTCAGCAACCTGGGCATTATATGGCCTTAGCAGCTTCCATCGGCCCCGATGCACCAAGTCACTAACCAAGGAAGTTTTCACAACAACAGAGTTTTCAGAATTTATATTAACACTCTAGTCAACAATAGCTTTCCCCCTAGCTAATGATCAAACCAGTAGGAGAATGTATTTCCATCTCCTAGTTTATACTCAAAATGCCCTTTGAAAAGTCTTATTAATCTCAGTAAATGTCTCCAGCTCCAACTATCATCTGAAGTCTTCACTATGCCCCAGAAACTCAGATGTTTCAACTTGTTATGACTTACCCAAGTAGCCCATAAGATGTCCCTATTAGTCAGCAATACCCATACGTTCTTACCTACTGCAGTAAGGTTCCAAGAGGTAAGGTCTTTCACTTCTAAGCCACCTTCCTTCTTAGGTAAACAAATCTCCTTGATAGAGACCAGATTCTTCTTGCTATCATCTCCTTTTCCAGTCCAAATGAAATTTCGAGTGAACCAATCGATTTCTCTCCAAACAGAAACAGGTAGCACAAAAACAGAACATAGATACATATGGAGGCTTCTCAAAACTGAATTAACCATTTGAACTCTACCTCCATAAGACAAGTTTCTTGATGTCCAACATGTAATCCTTGATAGAATCTTCTGTAATATAGGAGAACAATGCTCTTTTTTTAATCTTGCAGAGATCAGTGGAATTCCTAAGTAAGTAACTGGTAGCTGACCCTCCTAAAATTTAAGGGAAGTTAGGATCTTGTCTTTAACTTCATCTTTAACTCCACTGAAAAAAATAACGCTCTTCTGCTCATTAACCGATAATCCAGAAGCTGCTGAAAATGTTCCAGGATAGCCATGGTAGATCTCATAGCTTGTTATGTGCCCCCACTGAAAAGGAATAGATCATCTGCAAAAATTAAGTGATTAAGCTTCAATCTAGCACAACCAGGATGATAGTCAAAAGATGGGGGAATTTTGTTGGCGAAAGATCTTGAGAGATACTCCATTGCTAATACAAATAATAAAGGAGAAAGAGGATCTCGTTGTCTCAAACCCTTTTTTCTTTCAAAAAAACCCTCTAAACTCACATTCATCATAACCGAGAACCAAAGAGTCCTCACACATTCCATAGTCCACTTAATGAACAAAAAAGGGAACTTCAATCCAATAAGATATTCTTCCAAAAAATCCCAGGATACCGAATCGTATGCCTTTTTTAGATCAATCTTGATAGCGCATTTAGCCTTCCCCTTGTGTCGATGGTACCCTCTAACAGGCTCATGCGCCAAGAGAACATTATCAACAATTCTCTGATTCTTAACAAACGCAGACTGATTTGATGAGACTATTGAATTCATAATCTGCCCAAGTCTGCCCGTAAGAATCTTAGAGATAATCTTATATAGGACATTGCAGCATGAAATAGGCCTATAATCTGAGCCCTTCTGGATTCTTCTTCTTAGGGATAATAACCAAGGCAGCCACATTAACTTGCTTCAAAAGTTATCCAAAAATAAAAAACTCCTGGATGGCCTGTGTGACTTCTGTCCCTAAATATCCCAAGCTTGTTTAAAGAAAAAGCCATTAAATCCATCAGTACCAGGAGCCTTGTTGCTATCTATAGACCACAGAGCTTCTTTTATTTCATCACTGGATACTTGTCTACACAATCTCTCACTCTATTCCTCCGACACATAATTGCCATGTCGAAAAACCTCATAGTCAACATGTATTCTATGCTGAACATCTCTTCCCAAAAGATTATGATAAAAACCAACCATAGCATCTGCAATCTTTTTAGAGTCTTGTAAAACAACACCATTAGAAGTCTTTAGGCACGAAATCCTATTGCAGGCATTTCAGACCTTTAGAGAGTCATGGAAAAATTTAATATTAAGGTCTCCTAGGTTAATCTAGACATGTAAAAATCAAACCGAAATCGACGAACCGAATAAGAATTGGACCGATTAAAATCAGAATCAGAACCAGAATCGGCAGATCAAAATCGAATGGTTTTGGTTTAGGGTTCGTTTCCACCCTTTCAAAAACCGTCGAACCGGAGGTTCAAACTTCCGGTTCAACAGTTATTTCACTTTTTTTTTTTTTTTTTTTTTTCAACTCTATAAATACGTCACCTCATTTATATCCAATGTACAACATTTCTTATCTCTCAATTTCTTCTACACTCTCTCACAAATTTATTTTCCTCTAAATTTTTTTATTAATTATTTATATATTTTATTATTGCAATTACGTTTTTTTATATTTTTTAAAGTTATTTTTTGTAATTACATTTTTCAAATTCCTTCTACTTTTTTACTATAGTTTAATTTATTTATTTTGTTATTTTATTATATTTAATTAATATTTGCATATTTATTTTAGAGTAATGAAAATTTTTGTGGAAATAGAAATTTTGAAAATATTGAAGTTGAAAATATTAGAACTCAAGAGAGTCAAACTCAACAATTTCTCACCCAAGGAGATGAGGGAGGAGAGAGAGGAAGAGTTTTTAGTTTTTTTTTTTTGTTTAAAATTATGTAATATAATTACTAGTAGAATAGTTAATTTGTTTGAAAATTATTATAAAAAATTTAAAATACAATGTATTATTGGTACTATATGTAATTATTAATTATAAAAAAAATTACAAACCGAAAAAAATGACGGAATAAAATAGTGGATTAAAAACAAAATTTCAAAAAAAAAAAAGAAAACCAAACCCGAATCTAAACTGAAACCAAACCAAAACAGGAATCAGACCAAACCGTGGGAACTACGGTTTGATTTCGGTTCTCACATTTGATAAACCGGAACCGACAACACCCCTAGGTTAACCCAATCTACTCGAGACTTTGTTGGACCAAGGGTGATCAACATTGAGATTTCTCTAAAGTTTTGATGATGAACAAACTGCAGAATTTGATCTGAGGCAAGATTCACGTACGTCAAAGAAATAGTTCACGTACGTGTGATAATGTCACGTAC
>CAODLS010200597.1:0-18500 GCA_948243855.1 Flueggea neowawraea | reverse complement strand
AAATCGAGAAGGTTTTCAGGATCACATATCAGGAGTTTCAGAGAAGATGGAAGGTCTTTCAGGTCAAGCATAACCATTTCTAGCACTGCATCATCTCCTGGATACTCCTTAAGAGGTATGCAACACGTTCATGAAGTGCTGCTTTAAATTCTAGTTGCACTACTCCATGGATTATCTCATTCTGTTTCATATTGAATTTCAGAGGAGATTGACCCTTCAACATATTCATTCACTACTGAACTTAAAGGTGAGTTTTCCATGAAAAAGAAGTTAGATTACTCGTTAATTTGATGTCCAAAACCTGCTATTCTCTGTATGCTATTCTCTATTTGCTAATTCATGAGCTTTTTGTTTTTGATAAGTCATTTTATTTGCTCTTAGTGAGAATCAAACTCTCGATCTTTTAACATTGAAGTGGATTTCGTAACAATGAGCTACAAGTCCATCGGTTAAATCCTACATTTTTCCGGACAATTGATAAGCTTGTAGCATTATCTTGAAATTGTCTCCAACACTAAAGGATTAAGAATTGAGAGTTTGATTTTTAGTACAAGTGATATATCAGGAGGTAAATGGTTTGACAAGTGTTTTTTTTTTTTGCAATGCAGCATTGCAGGCAAGGGCAGTGTTTAACAGTTAGGAATGCTTGTCACCGGAAGGTTTTGCTTTAAATTCAAAATGGAATGAAGCAGAGAAGTATATATGTAACCCTTTATCAGGAGAGGTACCATTGGAATGTTTGTCAGCGAAGACACTGAGCGGAAGATCGTTTCGCAATTTGACAAACAGAATCACCATGTCTGCACCTCTGGTTTACTCCTCCAGCAATAGTTCCCGGTAATTCCATTCCAAGCCTTCTCTTTCTACACAAGATGATGCTCATATGTCAATTCAAGGTCTCGAAATAATTAATCTTGTTTTGATTGTGTCTGTTTGTTTGTTCGCGTTTAAAAAAAGAGTTCTTCTCGAGTTTGGGTTTAATGTTATGATGTGTTCTGGTTTGTGTAGAGAAGAAAATAGATCAAAGCATGAATACGAGAGATGTTGGAACTCAAAGCACACCTCCTGAGCTTAGTTCAAGTAGCCCAAGTCCTGCTTCAACACCTCCCATTATAGAAAGGTCTTTGAAGCGATGTGAAACAGGAAGCACAGATTCACCAAATTGTAATGCAAAGTTGAAAGAAAAGGTATGCTAATTTCTTTTACAACTTCTTTCATACTCATACATTCTACTTAGCGGTAAATTTATTTCTTTTTTTCAAGAAATTGATGTTTAAATGTTGATTTAATTTTTTCAAGTGATTAAGGTTTAAACATAGTGTCATATGTGAAAATTTTACTTTTTATTGACGAAACGTACTCGGTTTCTGTATATTGGAATTGTAGATAACTACTTTCTATGACGGTATCATTCTTTTTAAGAGAACATTATGAACCAGCAAATAGGCTTTTATAGCATATGTCTAATTGGATAGCATTTGAAGTGAAAAATCCATTGTTTTTCTGATAAAGCTGATTGGCTTTCACCAGTTCCATGCATTCATGTGTTATTATTATCTGCTGCATAATGCATTCTCTGTGATTGATTTGTTTAGACTGAGTGGAAAAGAAAGGCAACATGATTGACATCCTATAATTACATTGTCCCAATCCTATGTTAGAAACTATTCAACTGAATAATTGGTCCCTCCTACTGTGAACGCAACTGTCTCGAAGTTCAAAATAATGAAAGTGATTTTTTTTAAAAATAAAATTTGGCTAAACTTTATTATCAAATAAATCCATATTTTCAAAATTGTGAAAACGATTTTAGTAGCACTAGATTAAGGTTTTTAAACTCAAATAAAGAAAAAGATGATTTTGGCAGAAGTGGTACTAAAATCTATCAGAACTAATATATTTTTCTGACCCTTATTCTTGTGGGGCCTGAAAGGATTCTAATTGGTCCCTTAGATATGATGGGTACATCTGCCCCATGTTTGCATTTAAATCTCTTCCTTCAAACTATGTATCTTCTTTCCAGCACACAGAGTTGCATTATAATTATCACTAATTTTCAGAAAATCTTTCTGGCTTTTTTTTTTGTTGAAACGCATGTACATATTATAACCACCATTTTTGTCATTTCAAAATCAAGCAGAAAACAATCGTGAAAGCAAAAGAGATCAACCCTTTTTCATGCTTTTTGATTCAGTTGTAAATGACAGTGTTGATTTCTTTTTTTGCTTTTGTTTTATTTGATGTCACTGAAGATGCTCCAACTTCTCTTCCTTGTATTTAAGTTTGTTTTAGTTGTGATTCCTTGAAGTTCTCAATGAAAATGGCTTGTCACTGTTTCCTTAGATTTTGTTTTTCTTCATTTTGGTAGAAATTGCCATGTGTTTCAGAGCTGATCATAAAATAGTTGTACTATTCCGTGCATAATTTTAACATCTTAGAAGATCCATTCTTTAGTTAGGTTTGCACCTCACAAGTGACGAGAATGTGACATGTTTGATCTTGAGAGACTTTCTGGTATACTGATTATTTTTCTGCAACACATAAATGTTGAATTGTATATGGAAATTATTGACGGACAAAATTCATAGGTAATTCTTCTGTGGGATAAACTAATTGGAAGCTTATGCATGACTTAATTAAAACAATAAGATAAACTAAAATAAAATGCTTTTACAACTTAATTCGTTCCAATTGATCATGGAGGCAGAAATGAAATTGTAAAATGCATTTCTGTAAGCTAGCTCTGGAGCGAAACATAATGAGAAATTTAGCCGAAACTCTTTGAGCTATCTCTTTTGTTGTTTAAACTTGGATTTTGTATAAGAAAATACTTATGGTCGCAGACTTTTTTTTTTTTGATGAGTGGGACATAGGTCTTAACCTATATTAATTTGGCTTCTTTCGATACATAAGTTTTTTTTAACCTAAGGCTGTTTTCCAGATTTTTTCCTACCCTACTGTTGTCTAGATAAATAAAATTAGAATAACATCGACTTATCAAAGAAAAAAAAAATTATTTGTGTAGCTGAGACTAACTTGAAACTCAATAGTTTCTGTCACAAGTTGGAGCAAGCAACGTCAATCAGTTTCAAAAGGAAAAAAAAAATCTACGAACAACTTTTGGTTACATTTGAATTTTTTTTATAAGTCAGTATGCTTGAATTTTACTCATTTAGAACAAAATGTTCTAGGCAAACTCAGGAGAAGCAACCTTGTATACTTATCAACAGCCTTGAACGAAGAAATCAACTTTTGGTTACATTTGAATTTTGAGTTCATATGGTCAGTGCATGCTGCCATTAATTCTGTTTAGTAGCAAGACTACAAAATATTCAAGCCGAGAGGTTTACTGACAACTTTTTTAGTTTCACATTTAGCTTATAAATGTTCAGTTTCTTAATCAGTGTTTTACTGTTATACTATGTATTATTTATGCTGTCAGGCTAGGTTTGAATGGGTATAAAGTGCAGTATAATGCAGTGAAACATTATTGTTTTGACAAAATCAATGCATTTCTGAAAAGCAGAAGAAAAAGAAAACGAAAACAGTTTATGGCAAACAAAAAAAATTCGGTATTAAAGCCTGTCTTTGTATTGTTAGAAGCTATGGCATTGGTTCAATTGGTATTTTCGTTCCATTTCATTTTATCTTCAGATATGGCTAGCAGTATTATTAATTTATTTTGTCTCATTTTGATATTGTTCTAATCAAAGTAGGAACGAATAATTGTTGGATTGTAGAGAAAACTGACCAGTCTCAATCTTGTAACTGAAAACGACACCAGCACTATCTCATCATAAGCAGATTACTAATTACTCAGACGTATCCAAATCATTTTTCATTGTCAATTCATTTACTCCGATAATCAAAAGAAAATCACATTGAAGTGAGCGAACAATACTGAATTTACCAATTCCAACATTATGGTTTACATTAAAAAGTATCATTCATGAATATGAGATGATGATGTGAAGGGTGATAAGTGCAGGGTTATCAAATGAAAGACACAAGAAAGAAAGAAGAATCAACAAAAAATGAAAGCAAAAAAAAGGAGGAAAAGAAGAGAAGAGAAGAAGAGAAAGTGGAAATGAGGTGGTGCAGCAGCATGGGCAGGAGGCAAGGAGGGTGCTTGTCATGGATGAGAAAAAGGCAAAGAGAGAAACACAAACCAAGAAACAAGGATTCGAAACCCAAAACTTTGATCATAACCTAGGTACGGTATAAAGAATACTTTCAAGATTCTCTATTTGTGGTAGCCGAAAAAAAGAGAGGAAAAAAATATAATAGTTATCATAAAGGAAGTCATGTCAAATGGCGGTGGTGGTGGTGTGTGTGTTTTGTTGGTGTTTTGTTGTAGTTAGTGATGTCTTGCTTTGTGACTTTTGCTTTGGTGCAAAATGGTTGACATCTTTAGGTTTCACGTGGATGATTTTGTTTTGGGGCTTTAAGACGGAATAGTCTGTGTCTCTCAAACACAAAAGTTCATCAACAAATCAATCTTCCTGGAGAGGAATTAACGCTCTACTTATGCTTGGATTATATACATACTAACCAACAAGTTTCAGAAAGAAAAAAAGAATGAATAAGGCAAATGGCTGTGGTTGGTGACTCATCGGGGTTGTTGTGAGCGCTCTGTTATGTCGTTTTGTGGATTATTTCGGTGAGCGAGCACTGTTTTCTGGCGGTCTTGCCGGAGACTCTGAGATCGACAACATCGTCTCAATAGTAATTTGGGCTAAATGAGTCATGTGACCAAGCTGGTTAGACAATCACACTTGAGATTCTAAATTCAAGACTCAACAGTGTTGTGAATTAAGGACATAGTCTAGGTTCAATATTAATAAAGAAAATGGGACTAAGCGATATTATATCCTAAAATCTTTCAATATGAAATTTATTTAAAGAAATCATATATTTTATTATAGTGACGATTTGTATCTCAAACATGTTGTTGATATATCAATGTACTCAGGAAAAATATCAAAATTAAAGAATACAAAGTAAAATTAACTTACATAAATTAAACAAAATATAAGGAAAAAAAGTTTGCACCCCTTAATTTGGTAGAAATTACACTGTTTGCCACCGACAACTAGTCGTGGGCAAATAGGCCTGCCCTGTGGGTCGGTTCAAACCTGATCCTGTTAATATCAAGGCCTAGGTTGGGTTTTCCAGTCTGCAGGGCAGGGCTGAGTCAGAAATTTCGGCAAGGTGTAAATTTCGGGTTGAGCTTAGGCTTGGTAAAAATCGGCCCAGCCCATACTATAAGCATAACACATTCAATCCACAATAAGCTTTGTCGTTTTGAACTCCAATCTCTATCTCTTAATCACTCCACGCCATAGTCCACCCAAACCCTAATTCCCTCTCTGACATCCACCTCTCTTAATCTCTGTCTCTTAATCACTCTCTCATTCTCCACTGTCACTCACTCTCTCGTAGTCACTCACCCACTCATTCACAGCCTCCACCGTCACTCACTCACTAACTCTCTCTCTCACACACACACACACACTCTCTCTCTCTCTCATCACTCACTCTCTCGTCATCACTCATCCACTCACTCACATCCTCCACCGTCACTCACTCTCTCTCTCACACTCTCTCTCTCTCTCTCTTGTCACTCACTTGTTGGAGAATTTTTGGGAATGCCTTGGTCGAGTTTGGAGAGCGGAAGCGAGTTGAAGTGAAGAGAGAAAACAACACCGCAATTTAGAGTGATTCGGCCAACTATGCTTACGTCCACTACCTAAGTTTCACTTAGGATATCCATTATAACGATGATTGATTTCGGCTCAATCCAATAAAGCCTTATATCAAGGTTGATTACGGCTCACACGTCTAATGCCAACAAGATTGATTACGGCTCATACCTCTAAAGCCAACAAGGTTTATTACGGATCACACCTCTAAGGCCTACAAGGTTGATTACGGTTCACCCCTCTAAAGCCTACAAAGTTGATTACGACTCACCCCTCTAAAGCCTACCCAAGGTTGATTTCGGCTCAATCCTCTAAAACCATTACAATGTTGTTTTCCATAGGTTCACAATAAACCTTTCCCCACTCTCAATGAGTTTTACAAAACAGTTTACAACAGATTGAAAGCTCTATGCTAGGAGTAAATGTGTTTGATTGATGCTTATAATCTTCTCTCTAGCTTGAATTTGGTGTTTTGGGGGTGATGGAATGATGAAAATGTTTTAGACTTTAAAAGCATATGATCATCCATGTTTTTCTGCAATTCCTTGATGTATTTATAGCTTTTCTAAGCCATATTACCGTTGGTAGAGAGAAAATAGCCATTGGAGTTCATTTATAGTCGTTGCAACCTTCTGGACCATTCATGATGTACGACGTACCAAGCCTGCGTACGTTGTCTGCAAATTCTCTAGATCTGTGTATGTTGCTCTTCCTTAACGTACGTTGTGATAGCCATATCTCCAGATGACGTACGTTGTGATTCTCTAATGTACGTTGTATTGGCACTTCAGCATTCCAGTGGCTTTTGTTTGCGTTCAGCTCCACGTCTACGTACGTTGTACATAGATAACGTACGTTATGTCACTTCTAGTGGCTTGATATGCATTTTGGCTCTTCTTCACGTGCGTTGATATACAATGACGTACGTCGTGTCCCACTGTGATGTACGTTGTACACATTGTAACGTACGTTGACTACTTCAACAACTTGTTTTGTGATTTCGAGCTTTCCAACGTGTTTAACTCTAAGTCAAATATTTTGCACATCATGAAAACATAAAAGGAACTTAATGTTGATCACCCATCATCCAACAATCTCCCTCTTTTTGATGATGTCAAAACTTTGAAGAATTTAAGCACTACATCAAGGCAACACAATTGATCAAAGATTCCATCCTTGTCATGAGGTTAGGATTAAAAATTTGTGATCATATTTTTGAAAATTTCACTCCCCCTATCAAAAACAATTTATGCAAATTTTTCAAAATTTTCTTTTCTCCCCCTCTTTGAAAACAATTTGCACATTGTTTAAAATATTTTGAAAGCTTCATTTCCCCCCTTATTTAAAAAAGATTGGTTATAATTTACAAAACTTGTTTTCTCCCCCTATTTAAAACAAAACAATATCAATAAAAATGAGAGGAGTTGAAAGAGTTGAAAAGATAATACCAATGTTGGCATCTCCAATAACGTAGGATCTTTGCTCCAAGGTTGTTAAGCCTTCTAGAACGGAGACCCACTCTGAAACCACTTGTTGGAGAATTTTCTAGGGATGCCTTGGCTGAGTTTGGAAAGCAGAAGCGAGTTGAAGTGAAGAGAGAAAACAACACCGTAATTTAGAGTGGCTCGGCCAACCATGCATACGTCCACTACCTAAGTCTCGCTTAAGATTTTCATTATAACAATAATTGATTCCGGCTCAATCCAACAAAGCCTTACACCAAGGTTGATTGCGGCTCACACCTCTAAAGCCAACAAGGTTGATTGCGTCTCACACCTCTAAAGCCAACACGGTTGATTGCGGCTCACACCTCTAAGGCATACAAGGTTGATTACGGCTCAACCCTCTAAAGCCTACAAGGTTGATTACGGCTCACCCCTCTAAAGCCTACCCAAGGTTTATTTCGGCTCAATCATCTAAAGCCATTACAATGTTGTTTTCCATAGGTTCACACCAAACATTTCCCCACTTTCAAAGAGTTTACAAAATATTTTACAACAAATTGAAAGCTCTATGCTAGGAGTACATATGTTTGATTGATGCTCATAATATTCTCTCTAGCTTTAATTTGGTGTTTTGGGGTGATGGAATGATGAAAATGTTTTAGACTTTGAAAGCATATGATCATCCATATTTTTCTGTCATTCTTTGATGTATTTATAACTTTCTAAGCCATATTACTGTTGGTAGAGAAAAACTAGCCGTTGGAGTTCATTTATAGCCGTTGCAGCCTTCTGGACCATTCATGACGTACGTCATACCAAGCCTGCGTACGTTGTCTGCAAATTCTACAGGCATGCGTACGTTGTTCTTCCTTAAAATATGTTGTTATAGCCATATCTCCAGATGACGTACGTTGTGATTCTCTAACGTGTGTTATATTGGCACTTCAGCATTCCAGTGGCTTTTGTTTGCATTCAGCTCCACGTCTACGTACGTTGTGCATTTGTCACGTACGTTGCTCTTCACTATGACGTACGTTGTACATAGACAACGTACGTTGTGACACTTTCAGTGGCTTGATTTGCATTTTGGCTCTTCTTCACGTACGTTGATATACAATGACGTATGTTGTGTCCCACTGTGACGTACGTTGTATACATTGTAACTTACGTTGACTGCTTCAACAGTTTGTTTTGTAATTTCGAGCTTTCCAACGTGTTTAACTCTAAGTCAAATATTTTGCATATCATCAAAACATAAAAGGAACTTAATGTTGATCACTCATGATCTAACATCACTCTCTCGTCATCACTCATCCACTCACTCATAGCCTCCATCGCCTCTCCCTCTGGGCTTTGCCACTCATTCACAGCCTCCCTTTATCCGTCATAACCTTATCGATTCACTCTCTTCCACTATCACTCACTCTCTTCCTCCATCGTCATTCACTGCATCTGTCCATCGTTTTCGTAAGTTTTAATTTTGATTTCAATTTTAATTTGTTGAAATTAGAAATTTAATTAATTTTTTACTTGAATTTCATGACATATTTAGGTGGGTTTGGTCGTATCCTTCTCCACATCTAAGCACATACGGTTCATTCAGGTAATGGCTTAATGTTTAATGTTATGGTTTAATGTTTGGATTAATGTTGATTTTATGTTATGGTTTAATGTTAAGTTTATGTTGATTTTAATTTTTATGTTATGGTACTGAATGTTGATTTGTTTGGAATGAGAAAGTTGTTTTGTTGAATTGTTAAAAGTGTTAAGGCAATGGCTGTTTTGATTTAGTATGTTTGACTATTGTCTTATGTTTTGTTGAATTGTAGGATATAGTATGGATAGCCAAAGTATTAAGTCACCAACATGCGTCAATGAAAATGATGAGACGGAGTCGAAGTGGAGTAAATCAAAGGTGTGGGATACTTTTAAGAAATTACCCACTTCGGAAAGAGAGGATCCGAAAGATCAATGTAAGTTTTGCAAAAAAAAGTTGCACTTGCAAGAGTAGTAGGGGGACTTCTCATTTACGTGGGCATATTAGTAAGTGTCCTAAACGAGCTTTTCGTGACATAAAGCAATATACAATTCGAAGTGAAATTGGGTCAAGTGGTGTGGCTTTGTCAATTATAGAATTGATTTGGATGCAATTCGAAGTGAAATTGGAATAATAATTGTGAGGGATGAGCAACCATTTACAATGGTCGAGTATGATGGATTTAGGCGTGTTATGGCTGTTGCTTGTCCTGAATTTAAAATGATTAGTAGGAGAACAATAAAAAGGGATATTATGTCACTTTATGAAAAAGAGAAAAAAGAAATGATTGAATATTTGTCTACGGTGGTGCCTGACATAATTTGTTTAACATCTGATACAAATCTATAACTGAGAATCATTACATTTGCATCATGACACATTTTGTGGATGCTAATTGGTTGCTGCAAAAGAGATTTATTCATTTTAAATTAATTCCATCTCCTTATGATAGTGTATCAATTACAAATGAGATTAACTCTGCTGTTGCTGAATGGAAAATTCAAAATAAATTGTTCAATATTACTTTGGATAATGTGAGCACTAATGATTGTGTTGTTGATTTGCTTAAAGTTTGTTTGAATGGAATATGGCTTCTTCCATGTGATGGTGATTTTTTTCATATCCGATGTTGTGCTCACATATTGAATTTGATTGTGCGATCTACTTTTGATATTTTGTTGGTGACCATTAAGAAATTGTGTTATGGTGTTAAGTATGTGAAAGAATCTACTCATAGGAAAAAGAACTCTGTTACTTTAGCTAACAACATGAATGTGGATGCTAGTAAGAAATTGGATCTTGATTGTCCAATGAGGTAGAATTCGATTTGCAATATGCTTATTGTAGCACTTCGTTACAAAAGTGTATTCTTGAAATTTTATGAGAGGGATAACAAGTTCAACTTATTCACTTTATCAAAGGAAGAGTGGACAAATATTGGTGCAATTTTTTTAAAGACGTTCTATGAAATTGCTAGCACACTTTCTGGAGTTAAGTATCCAACTTCTAATTTATATTTCAAAGGTATTTGGCAAATTCATTATAAGTTGTTAAATATTCTTAAAGGTTGGGAAACTTTCTTGACACCTATGGTCATATAAAGGCAGGGTAAATTTGACAAATATTGGTCAGAGTATAATTTGATTTTGTCATGTGCTGTGATTTTAGATCCTCTGTATAAATAGTTGAATATTGCTTCGATAAAGTGTATGAGGAGGAATGTGCTAAGATTCATACAACAAAAGTGATTATTGCACTTTACAAGTGTTTTGAGGCATATAAAAAAGGGGAAACATTTGATGTTGTCAGTTCAAACAATAATAAAAGTGTTAATGATGATGATGATGATAAAAGTGTTAAAGATTTGGATAGCTTTAAAGGAACTCATTGTGGAAATCAAGTGCAAAAGTTGGAATTAGATTTTTATTTAGCAGTCTCCTCTTGATAGAAATATGGAACTAGATATTTTACATTTTTAGGGCACTTGTTCCTTAAGATATCTTGATCTATCTTCTATGGCATGTGATATTTGACTATCCAATATCTATAGTTGCTTCAGAAAAGTACATTTAGTGTGAAGGCGTAGAGTAATTAGTCATTTTCGCTCTTTATTGAAAATAAAGACAATTGAAACTTTAATGTGTCTTCGAGAATAGTTACGAGTATCTTCAGAGCCAAGAAGTAGTTTACCTTTTAAAAAAAATTGCAAACTTATTTATTTGTCAATTATACTTGTTATGAATTTAATGTGCAGGGAATAATGAAAATAAAGATGGTTCAAGTTCGAGTTGTGATTTAGAGGATGATTAGTTTATTTTGGTTATTTTTCTAACTAATTTTAATATGATGTATGGAGAATTTAATATTTATTGAATTTAATATGTATTGAATATGTATGGAGAATTTAATATGTATTGAATATGTATGGAGAATTAATATGTATTGATAAGGAAAAAAAAAAGTTTTGGTCCAATCGACCTGGTCTGGTTTTGCTCGGTTCGGTAGACTGGGTTGAAAAAATATCCTTTGGCCCGGCTCGGCCCTACGCCCAGTTCTACCAACAGCCTTCAAAATGTAAAAAAAAAGAAAAAAATAGAAAAGAGAATCAGATACAATCTAATATAAAAAATGCCATATCAGGAATTCTAATATTAGAAATACCACATTTTTTAAATCTTTTTATTCTATCTTTTCTCTCACCCCTCTCTCCAGCTCTCTCTCTCTCTCCCGAATCCCAATTATCCTCCACCACTTCTCTCGCTCTCACCCTCTCGAATGCTCTCTTCTCCTACCATCATAAGCTAGTTGTCTTCTCCTATATCAAGGAGGAGGTTGTCAGAACTACGGCCTAAAGGACTTTGGCGGCATAGCGACGGTGAATGAGAGGTCGACATAGCATTAATCGAGTTGAATTTCTAGAGGTGGAAAGGTGTCCGAGGGCTAGAAAGTGTCATGATCGGCAACCAAAGAAGTTTTCATTGTGATTAGCAACGATGGAGACTTAGTGCCATAGCCAAAGACATTGTGCAAAGATGAATAAGCAGCAACAACTTAAGTTTCAAAATCCTAGCTGAAATGCGATTTTGCACATGTTAGATTGAAAATTATATTTCCTTTCACTAAAATTTTATAAAATTACAAGTTTGGTCCTAAATTTGTAACCAATCCCTAAAATTACATACTTAGACATTTGAATATTGAAGTTCGAAAAAATTACAATTGTAGTCTTTGGATAAATAAAGTTTTACCAAATTAAATTTTAAATAATTTGTAAAATTAAAACAATAAATTTCATTTTTTAATTTAATTGCTAATTATAATATATGTGTGTCATGAGTTTTTACACGTTTGGTACACCTTTGTATGTACGTGTATGCTTATGTACACTTTACAAAATAGATTGAAAAAACAAAGTAGAGACACTTTTGTACATGTTTTGTACGTGCGATACGCATATATACATATTTAGATATGTTCAGTATATTTTTTGCCTCCTATGTATATTTTTATAAACTTTATAAAATAAATAAAAAAATATTTAGTAAAAAATTAATTTTTTTTAGCTATTTTTTTCGAACTACTATTTTTGACTTGTCCACGCTTGTAAACATTCTGTACAACCTTGTTCGTGGTTGTCCACTGGCTATACGTCCTATTTTGAAAAACTTTTCTCCCACGATCTCACCTTTTTTTGCACGAACTCAATTTCTCATTATTATTCCTTAAAGGTGGATTTTTTTTTGTGTTAGTTGAGTAATGGCATAGTTGGTATTACCTTGACAGGGATGGTATTTGTTACTAAGACTGTCAATTTCTGACACGATAATATGAATTTTGTGAAATGATATGACTCGACACGACACAATTGACACGAATTTAATTTTTGTATTGTTTGTGTCTTGTATAATGATTTGTGATAGATAAACGGTATGACACAATTATGACACGATAACACGAATGAACATCTCTATTTATTACAACAGTTTCTACTTTTCTTATAAACGTGTGATTATTCCCATAATATGGGGCCCTAGGTGATTGCATATTCTTCCTAATGGCAGATCTGGCACTATCAACAGTAACCTAGTTATATCAGATTAACATGGGTAAACTGATCTAACTTGTTAAATTCAGATGTGAATCCTAATTTGCTAAGCTGAACCAAAGCGCATTAAATATGATTAATGGGTAATGTGTTGTATCCCCTTTAGGCTTCAAAGATGTGCCTTCATCGTGCTTAGTATTAGAGCTAATTACAAACTTACTCGTACAAAAATTTTTGATTATAGAAATAGGTCTCCCAAAAGTTTATTTTACACCTGTTCCCCGAAGAGTTCGAAATTACAAAAAAAAAGAGGATAAAAAAACATGGACGTTTTGTTATTTCTATTTTTTGGGTTTTCTTTTGATTTTTTAAGTTTTTTTTTAAATTTATAAACACCGACTGGTTTTGATTTTAATTGTTGTTTGGTGGTTATTGGATTTTCTATTATTTTATGTTTTTGATTTCATTTGTTTTAGATGTTGTTTGTGTTGTTTTGAAAAAAACAAAGAACTCTCTCACTTCTTCCCTCCTGCCTCCTTCCCCCTCCCCTCTTATAGTTCCATCCATAAAATTTTCATTCGGTTTTTATGTTTTTTTTGTCATTTTTTCTAGATGAAAAAGAAGATATCAACAAAAAATCACCTAAAAGAACAGCTTAAAACTAAAAATAAACCACATAAAATTTCAAATCTGCCAACAAAAAAAAAAAGAAGAAAAACCAAACAAAAACAAAAAGAGAAAAAAATTTAAATCTTAAAATGTACGTAGTATAAGTGAAGAAATAGTAAAAAAAAAAGGATTGCACAAGAAAAAAGGGAAAAAAAAACAAGGGGAATGAAATGCAGAAAACAAAAAAGAGAAAGGAAAAAAGAAAAAATATTTTGGGTTTCTTTCCTTACCGTTTTGTTTTGTACAATTTTCATGCGAACATATGTACATTTAAAACAAAACAAATTTCTTCATATGGAGCAAATAAAAAAAATACAAAATAGCGAGAAGGTTGTATTTTCATCTAATTAGACTATGACCAAAAGACTCTAAACTCTCTCCTCAGAATACTATATTTTATTATACAATCAAATTCACTCTTCTTTTTATTTTTTGAATTCGACAATAAACTACTAATTAATGAGATAAAAAGTGAATCATTATATATATTTTATGATAAATTAATATATAAATTAAAATAAAATATATATATTTTTTAAAAAAAGTGAAGAGTGTGTTAGAGATGTTCTTATTATTAATGATTTACTTTTTCTCTTGTTCAAAACAAAGAAACTAAAAAAGAAAAGAAAAGAAAAGAATGATTGAGGATTGGGCCTACAATTTAAGGACTCTGAGATAAGGATTTAATCTCCTTGTCTGGATGCAACCTTTCGGGTTCAGTCGTGTGCAACATCATGCCTTTCTGTAAGGAAGAACAGGCGGAATCTTTTTTTTTTTTTACAATTTAAACTATTTTACTGTTTTTCAATTGTGTCATGTTTATTTTTTTTTGTTTTTATTTGATTTCCTAATTTTCCCTATTTTTTATTTTAAGTTTAATCTGCTTTATTTTCAGTTTTAAATTGTTCTTTTAGTTGTCTTTTTGTCTTGTCTTTTTTTTGGGTTTTTAATATATAGAAACAATGACAACTGAAGAAAAACAGCATAAAAATCAAATGAAACCAAAAAAATGAAAAACATGAAAAAAATGATGTATATAAATGAAAAACAAAAAAGAAAACTAATTGGAAACCAAATAAAAACTTAATGAAAACCAGTCTATGTTTATGGTTTAAAATGTTTAAACTAAAAGACAACAAAAAAAAAAACAGAAAAAACAAAATCTCTATATCTTTGTGGTTTAAAATGTTTTCGGTTTTTTTTTACAATTTTTTCATGCATAAAAATTTTCATTATGTTTTCATGTGGTTTGTTTTCGATTATTATTCTTTCTAGATAAAAAAATAAAAAATCACTAAAAAAAAAAAAATAAGTTGAAAAACCAACAAAAAATGTTTAAGTGAAAATATAGTAAAAAAAGGACTATGCATGTAAAAGAATTTACCTACGTACTGGCTTTCTAACAATGTGTTGACCACACAATAACATCATATGCACTTTGGAAACCATACAAAATTCACCATTTCGTTTTCCGTTCGGTACATTATGCCATTATCCTATTCGATCTATGGTTTAGATAGACACTTAGCCATTACACTCGTTGTAACATATTAAGGATGGACTAGCACGATACATACACATATATTATTTATGATGAAAAAAAAAACATCTCGATCAATTAAATGGGAACCATTTTTTCACATTTTAAATCGATAATTTTCAAAAACAGATTTTTCACCAAAAACGTTAGCAAAAAAACACAACTTATACAATTTTACAAACAATTTTTAAATACCAAAAAATAATTAAGAAAGATTTCTAAAAATATAAAAATTGTGAAAAATATATCAAAAACTTCACAAAAATGTAATTTTTAAATTTGCCAAATCGTTTGAAAAATTTGGTGGTCGAAATAGTACGATGCATTCACACGCTCCAAGAAGAGGCAGAGCCATGTGCGCAATGCCGTTTCAAGCGCCTCTTCCTCCATCTTTCCATATGTTAGCATGTGGTGGGACCATGTGTCACATATACCATGTGTCAAGCCCTTATAAGTCCATGTGTAGTTGACGTGGCATGTCTACTCAAGTTGGCAGTACCACATGTCATGCTGCATGTCATGTCATGTGGCATCAGTTGCCATGACATATCATCTTCTGGTTGGGCACGTAGAAGTGGTTGATATGTCACCCAATCAATAATGCCACGTGTCTTTGACTTGGTTGTCACATGCAACTTATGCCACACGTCAAAAGGATTGCTGGTGGCGCACATATCAGTGACAAATCATCTGATTGTTGTACAAAGGATGATTGGGCCACGTGGCTTGCTCAAACCAATCAAGTCTCTCCAAGTAAGCCTTATGCATCACAAAGTAGTCATCAAACGCTTATGAATCTCAACAATGTCTGGGCTTGTACATCATCCATCGATTTCTAGTGCAATTCCAGCAGCCGTTTTCAGACATCTTATGTTTTTGAATGCCCTGATCTTACTGGGAGGGTCAAAATCTCAAAATTCCAACATTTTATATAGCCGCTTGTATCTCCCCATATATATATTCAAATGCCAAAATAATATCAGTGGATAAGGTCAACAAATACATCAAAATATGAAAGGCAACCCAGTAACCCAACATCATATCGGTGCATATCTTTAACATCAAAACAAAAGAGCGTGAACAAAAGGCGTTACTAACCAAAAGACTCCTCATTGGTATTCAAGATGCGGATTAGTTACCGAAGCAAAAAATCTGTGTATCTGGAAGACGAAATCAACCATAGACAAAAAAATAAAACAGGGGTCAGAACCGAGTGAGAAATAACACTCCAGAATGTCTCATACGTGCCTCATAAAGTTTGTTTTGAAAACAGTTTGCAAATACCACATACAAGTATAATTAGGTATATACATATATACATACTATATACTTAGTAGCTTTTCAAAAACCATTTCGAAAAGTTTCGCAAACAAAGCAACCAACATGAACGTAGGCGTTTTTAAATCATTTCAGATTTAAATCAGAATACCCAAGTCAAAACATATAACATAGGTATGGGACTAAAGCAAACATGTTATGGACTCTGCCACTAATCACGAGATAAAGCAAGTGTGATGTGGACTCCGCCACTAATCGCGAGGTGTTATGGACCCACCACTAATCAATATCAAATCATGTGTTGGATCAGAACATACGACTATCAACATACCTGGTATATGGGATTCCTTAAATCATTCGTATACCAAATGCTACGTGCCCCGTAGCACAGGTCTCCCCATATCAGAAATCAAATCATACTATTATATAGTATAAAACCAAAAGCATGCAATGCAACATCAAAATCAAAGAGGAGATATATAATACATATATATAGGCTTAAAAAAAGGTACTGATTATTAAATCACACAATTAGTTTATTAACTTATCTCTTTTTTCTTAACAAAGAGAGTATTATCAACATAGCCTCTTACATAGCCATTTTCAATAAGAAAATTACTTAACCTCTCATACCATGCCCTTGGTGCTTGTTTTAGTCCATAGAGAGCTTTGTTGAGCTTAAAGACATAGTTGGGATGTTCATGATCTTCAAAATTCGGACGTTGCCTTACATAGACCTCTTCTTGAATGAACCCATTTAGGAAGACACTCTTCACATCCATTTGAAAGAGCTTAATCTTCTTGTGTGAGGCAAATGCACATAAAATTTGAATTGCTTCAAGCCTTGCAATCGGAGCAAAAGTTTCTTCATAATCAAGCCCTTCTTCTTGGTTAAAACCTTGAACTACCAATCTTTACTTATTTTTAACCGGTTTACCATTCTCATAATATTTGATTCTATGCACCCATTTTGTTCCAATAATCATTTTTCTTTTGGTACCAGAACTAACTTCCACATATTGTTTCTCTTAAATTGCAGAGCTTCTTGTATATTCTTTGGTTTAACAATGGAGATGTATGCATAGTTGCTTTGAAATTCATTCAAAACTCTTCTAGTCTTCACTCCATCTCCCATGCCTCCAATTACTTGCTCAATTGGATGATCTTTTACTCTAGCCCAATCTTTTAGAAGTGAAGTTAATGCACCTTCTTCATTTTTCTTTTCTTCATCATTTTTGAGTTATTCATTAATATTTAGTTCCTCCAAGTCTTTTTTGAATTTTATGAGCATCACTCTTTTCCAAGATAATTATATCATCATCAACAACTTCTTTTCTCGGGGGTGAGATCATATCATCAAATTTAACATGAATTGATTCCTCAACAATTCTAGTTCTAGAATTAAACACCCTATAAGCTTTGCTATTAGTGGCGTAACCTAAGAAAATTCCTACATCCGATTTAACATCAAATTTTCCTAAGTTATCTTTGTCATTATTCAATATAAAAACTTTGTAACCAAATTGATTAAAATAGGAAATGTTAGGTTTCCTACCTTTCCATATTTGATAAGGATTCTTCATTTGGTCCCTTCTTAGATGAACTCGATTGATGACATAGCAAGCGGTGTTCATAGCTTTGGCCCAAAAATATTTTGAAAGCTCATACTCATTTAGCATTCTTCTACACATCTCTTCCAAAGTTCGATTCTTTCTCTCCACCACACCATTTTGTTGTGGAGTTCTTGGTGCTGAAAAATTATGCTCAATGCCATACTTGTCACACCAATCTTCAAAAGGTTTAGACTCAAATTCTCTTCTATGGTCAGTTCTACTGGCAATGATAGATACGTTATTTTCATTTCGAACCAATCTACACCACTTAGCAAACTCATTAAAGGTATCACTTTTATTTGCGAGGAATCTAACCCATGTAAATCGAGAAAAATCATCAAGAATCACCAAGGTATATAATTTACCACCCAAACTAACATGTCTAGACGGTCCAATCAAATCCATATGCACGAATTCTAAAATTCTACATGTAGAAATCTCTTTCTTTGGTTTAAAAGAACCTCTAGTATGTTTAGCTCTAATGCATGGTTCACACATATGTTCATTTTTGAAACGCAATTTTGGTAAACCTCTAGCACTATCATTTTTGGCTAGTTTTGAAATCAAAGGCAATGGTGCATGACCTAATCTTCTATGCCACAAAAATGCATTTTCATCCAAAGATACCAAGCATTTTTCATTAAAGGAAGATGTGTCATGCAAGTTCACAA
>CAODLS010200511.1:0-11116 GCA_948243855.1 Flueggea neowawraea | reverse complement strand
ATGAAAGGCGAAATGGACATACTAGTGGGCAATGAAGTAATAGTTGTTGCATTGGCTATAGGAACTTATTATTTAACTTGGTCTACTGGACTTGTATTACAATTGTCGAATTGTTATTATGTTCCTAATATGAGTAAGAACATCATTTCCGTTTCTTGTTTAGAGAATGATGATTTTCATTTTGTTATTAAGAATAATAATATTTCCATCTATCATGGGGACATATTTTGTAGTGTTGTAACCTTATCATTTGGTCTCTATACTTTAAACTTGGAACAAAGAAATCCCATCTATAAAATTAATAACAAAAGGTTAAAATGAAATGATTTAAACCAGACCTACTTTTGGCATTATCGTTTAGGCCATGCAAGTGAGAAATGCATCTCAAAACTGCATAAAGATGGATTACTTGACTCATTTGATTTTGAATCAATTGGTACGTGTGAATCTTATTTGTTAGGAAAAATGACTAAGAATCCATTTACATACAAAGGTTAAATGACCAATTTTCTATTAGGCGTAATAAATACTGATGTATGCATACCTTTTAGTACATGTGCTATAGGAGGTTATTTGTACTTCATCAGCTTGACTGATGACTTCAGTAGATATGGATTTGCCTATCTTATGAGACATAAAGCCGAATCCTTTGAAAAGTTCAAAGAATTCAAAAGTAAAGTACAAAACCAACTTGGTAAGAATATCAAAGTACTTCTATCCGATCGTGGTGGATAATATTTAAGCCTAGAGTTCGACAATCATCTTAAGGAGTATGAGATTGTCTCACAACTTACTCCTCCCAGAATGCTCCTCGGGAAAGGTATGTCTGAAAGAAGAAATCAAACCGTATTGGATATGGTTCAATCAATGATGATTCAAACTAATCTTCCAATCTCCTTTTAGGGTTTTGCCTTAGAAACTGCTGCTTTCATACTTAACTGAATTCTATCTAAAGTGGGGAATGGGAAAAGGCCCTTAATGTCTTTTCTAAATATTTGGGGATGATAGATTTAGTAAAACGTGAAGTTTCTGAAAAGTTAGAACCTAGATCAGAGAAGTGTATAATTTTCAAAATCCGAGAATTTAATTCCAAATGAAATTAGTTGGAGTAAAGTACCTTTAGAAGAAATGGAAGAACCACAAATAGCCACTGAAGATATAATAGAGATTCAAAATGACTCACAAGATGTTGTGGAGTCCGAATCTGTAACACAAGGCCCAAGAAGGTTTGGTAGGTCCCGTTACAAGCATGAAAGATATGAATTTCTCATAACTGACGATAAAAGAATTGTTCTTGTAGATCACAATGAGCCTACAACCTACCAATAGGCGATTGTCGATCCAAATTTTATAAGATGCCATGAAGCCATAAAATTAGAAATGCAATCTATGTATGATAACCAAGTTTAGAACTTGATAGATTCACCTTATGGAGCCATGATCATTGATTGCAACTGGATTTACAACCTGAAAGCCGATGGGATCTTGAAAGCAAGACTTGTTGCAAAAGGTTTTGGACAAACTCATGGTATTGACTATGATGAAACCTTTTCATCAGTCATTATGCTCAAATCCATTAGCATTCTTCTTGCCATACCAACACATTATGACTATGAGATATGGTAAATGGATGTCAAAACAGTTTTCCTAAATGAAAACCTCCTTCAAGATGTGTACATGATTATGCAAGCTTCAAAGATCCATTTATGGATTGAAGCAGGCATCCCAAAGTAGGAATCTTCGTTTTGATGAAGTGACCAAAGAGTTTGGATTCGTCAAAAATGAAGACGATCCTTGTGCATACATGAAGGTTAATGGGAGTACAGTAGTATTATTAGTTTTGTACATTGATGACATTGTGATCATTGGAACAACATTCCTACCTTACATAGTGTCAAGACTCGGTTAGAAAAATGTTTCGCAATGAAAGACTTAGGTGAAGCCTCACGTATCCTAGGGATACAAATCTATGGAGATAGATCCAATAGGCTAATTGGACTAAGTCAAAGTGTGTACATTGATAAAGTGGTAAAATGGTTTAGCATTGGAAAGTCATTAAGCAAGGCAGGTTGTCCTACGACAAGGCTAGCTAGAGATTACATGAGTAGGATTCCATATGGTTCTACTATTGGATCCATTATATATTACATGCTTTGTACATGCTCTGATGTCGCATTTGCTTTAAGCATGACTAATAGATTCTCATCCAATGCATGTGAAAGTCACCGAAACGCAGTCAAGAATATGCTTAAGTACTTGAGAAGAACGAATGATGCCTTCTTGGTCTGTGGAGGACAATAAGGTGAACTAGTCTTAAGTGGTTACACAGATGCAGGATTTCAGTCTGACCATGATGACTTTAAATTGTAATCTGGTTATGTATTTTGTCTGAATAGAGATGTTGTCAGCTGGAGAAGCTCCAAGCAAGACACCGTAGTCGATTCTACTGCAGATTTTGAGTACATAGATGTGTCTAATGCAACAAATGAAGTTGTTTGGCTCAAAACGTTCATCACTGGTTTGGATGTCGTCCCAAGCATCGCAAACCCGGTAGACTTATATTGTGATAACAATGGAGACATTGTTGAAGACCAAGAGCCCAATTCCCATCAAAGAACCAAGCACATACTTAGACGATATCACCTCATTCGAGAGATAGTCGAAATAGGAGATGTCGAGATATGCAGAGTTGATACTAATGACAATGTAGTGGATCCTTTGACAAACGCTCTCCCAGAACTGACACATGAAAGACACATTAGGTCTTTACGTATTAGGTTCCTGCCTGATTGGGACTAGTACAAGTGGAAGATTGTTAGTTTTGATGCTCTAGTCCAATCATTTATGTAAATTATCATGTGATTTATCAATTAATAAAGAGGCATTTCATTTCATATATATGAAATATTGTTATAAGTTTATGAAGCTAAAACCTCAATGAATAGTTTATTCTTTCTTATGTCATCAAGTATGACTTGTTAGTAAAACCATAAGGATAAAAATGAATACTATTCTAAATGTCCCTAATCGATTATTATCATTGGAATGATAATGAATTAAGATCAATATGTTGCTAAGTTAATAATCACGTTTCACTGATTATATATATGAGATATTACTTAGAAGATAGATACATTTTAGTGAACATGTATTGGACCATCCCGCTATGAAAGCACTTATGGATTAATGTCACAAGTAGCTTTCATGCAGTGATGATATTTGAGTACTCTGACTAAAACTCTATATCGACTCCTACATGAGAAATCACATGTTTTGACTTAGTTAAACATTATCCGTAATAGGATGACGATAAAGACCATGACTGGATATGTCATGAATATTGTAGAAGAGTGATAATGAGAGTGACGAATTTGTTCCTCTGATGAAGAGTGATATCTTTATGCTGTTTGATGAATAGGACTTATGAAATGCATTCATAGTCAAATGAATTAATAAAGGGTTATCAATTTCATTTGTTATATCAATCTAATTGGGACCAAGAAACACATTAAGCAAATAAGGTTGACATGTAACCATGCATTATACTTAATCTAGACATCGTGAGGCAAAAGGACTAAATATCAAATTGTGAAAGGTAAACTCAGTTCACCGACATCCACTCGATTTTAGGACAAGACCCATTGTCATTATCAAATGGGCCTATTGGGTCACACACTATAACGAATTGGATTGGTTCAAAAATATTCTCTCATGTGGTAATTAAATTATTAAGATGATTAATTTGATTAATCATTAATAATTTAAGATTTTATGATTTATGTCGTAAATATAATATAAGATATTATCCATTAATGTAATGGGCTTTTAGTATAAATAACCTAACATTAAGTTAAATATGTTTGGCCTTATTCTAATGTGTGACATAATAATTTGGCCAGAATGTATTAATAAGGGAGTCATTTGTTTAACGATGATGTATCAAGTAATTAAAAGCCCAATGACATTAAAAAGGCCATGAGAAGTTTGGCAATGCATGCTAGGTTAACTAGGTCAAAGGTTGACTAAGTCTTATTTAATCAAGTTGATTAAATACTTAATCAAGAAGGAGTCTTGATACTTGTATGACAAGTAGATTAAAGCCTAGCACACATTAAGTAAAAATTTGGGACATACATATTAAATTAGGGAATTATCTATTTATTTATTAAATAAATAAATAAGAGTCTTAGTATGCCTAAGTAATTCGTATACTTGTAGGACAAGTAGAATGAAACGTAGTAAGCTACAAATTGGGTTTCACACATCTCCATATATATGTACATTAGGTGTGGCAGAATTTTCTAATCCTTTTTAAGGGCTTGGCCAATTTTTTCACACCAAAAGAAGAGAGAAAATCCGCGAGTCTTGAATAGAGATTCTTTGTGCTAGTACACATTGCCAATCCAAGTGAGTTCATTCGTGTGGATACCTTTAGACACGTTAGGAATAGATGATTCAGGTTTTAACACTAAAAGCTACATCAACATTCCAATTTCCATTCACACACCGAGCTTTGGTTTTAAGGTAAAGCCACTAACCCTAATCGTTTATGTTGATATGCTTGGACCCTTGGTGGAATTTTAGGTTTAAATTTTTGTTATTTCTGCTGTCATGCATGCTTATGAATGTTGTAATTTAGTTATCAATTCCAACACGAGTTACACTAACCATTAACGTGAGTTTATGGCTTGTTTGTAATGTTCTAAAATTTCTATATATAGTGTATACTAGGTTTATGAATTTTCAATATTGTGCTTACATGTTTATGGCTTGTTTGTGCTATGTTTCTAACTTGTATGTCTTTTAAAGATATGCAGAACACACAAGTATTAGTTTTATAACTTGTTTATGGTATGTTTGTAACTTGTTTATGCTATGTTTATACTATGTTCATGACTTTTGTGATTTTTTAATATTGTGCTTATATGTTTATGGTCTATTTGTGCTATGTTTTTAATTTGTATGCTTTTATATACTATTTGCATGTTATCTATATGTTGTATATGTTGTATACACTGTCATCAGTTTATTTTGATGAAATTTTATAAAATCATAGAACTTTTGTGGTTACCATGAATCTGTTATAAAACAACAACACATATTGAAGAAGCAAATTCAGGAGTGTGCACTGTAACACAAAACCAATATCCACACATTGTTGATTTGAATAGACGCATATGCTCTTGCAACATGTTATTTACTTCTTTATATATATGTTATATATATATATATGTTTTAATAAGACACTTAAATATATTTTGTATATATTATATGTATACTATTTTTGTAATGTTTGTAACTTTTATGTCTTTTACAGAGATGCAGAAACATACAAGTATTAGTTTTATAACTTGTTTATAATATGTTTGTAAGTTGTATATACTATATTTATACTATGTTCATGACTTGTTTATACTAATGTATATATGTTGCATTTTTATTGTATATACGTTGTCTATAAAGAAACACTGTTATGGATTGATAATCATTGCACTTAAATTTGCAACAGGCTTTAAATGGATGAATTACCTTGCAAACATGCCATTGCCATTTTGAGAAATCTGCACTTAAATAGCAATCATTGCTGCTCCAAGTACCATGCAAAATCAAATTTGTTAGATACATACAACACAAGTGTTCATCCGATACCACATGAGAGTGAATGGAATATACCGACTGAGGTGAAAGAGATAATAATGCTGAAACCTAATGTCAAACTTCAAGAAGAAAGGCCAAGGCAAAAAATAATCCCAACTAGTAAAAAGATTACTAAAAATACAAATGTTGAAGCTGTGGAGAAGAAGGTCACAACCAAATGACTTGCAATAATTTACCAATATACATCAATGTGTTTTACTTGTTAAAGCTCACTTGATGGTATTCAAACACATATATAAAAACTGACATCATTGAAAATGCATATTAGTTGTTAATATTTGAATATTTTTCTCCATTACTGTGTGGTTTTTACTAAAGTGTTGTTTATACCTTGTTAAATTGTTTACTTATAGTGCATATATTGTGTGCATGTTGTCTACATGTTGTATGTACATTGTTTACATGTTGTATACATATTGTATGTACATTGTTTACATGTTGTATACATGTTGTATATGGATTGTTTACATAAAGTCTATATATTGTATATATTTGTTTATATTATGTCTACGTTCCCTTTAAATGATTTTTATTTGAAGTTAACGTATCAAATTGTTTCACAAAATTGCTTAATTGTTATAATCCTGATTAAGCTATATAACAAAAAAAGTATTTACAAAAAGTTGAGTTCCATACAAATGTCAATTCAAATATTCTATACAGATGCATATCCCTTCCTACGATAAAAACCTTATATAATCCAACCATTTTTCTGTTGACTGTTGTTCGCTGCAATAACCTTCATTTTGCTTCTTCATTCCATATACCCAAAATGAAGCAGCCAACCTCAACCGATCTGATGTCACATTAAACTTCTTGACTGACATCTTTTTTGCCAATCTAAAATACTCAGCAAATGATGCAGCAAACAAGCCACAATCATTGAAACAAGATAAAATATAAAAACTAGTCAACATTTAGTTTAATACAAAAATAAATAATAAGAAAAAAAATGAAAGTTTAGAATTTTACTTGCTCTACTGAGTTATTAGAGCTAACACAAACTTGCCATCTATTGGATCAATTAAACTGACGTTCTGATAAGCATATGTAGAAAGAAGATCCTTCCTACCACTAAAGAAATTGACCTATAAAATGAAGTACAACAGTAGCACTGAATAGGATTCAATAACTAATTTGATACCATTCTTAGTCCTCTTCGATCTCAATGAGTGATAGACATGTATACATATTGCTACTTCTACAAATTTTGAGTTCCTTATCAAGATGCTTTGAGAAAATTTTCCTCTTCTTGAGATCTTAAAAGTAGAAATTCAAGAGCTAAAGAAATAGTCTCTTCCAAGCCCTCCTAGCTAGTCCTCTAAACCCACCTTCTGTTGAAGATTTTGGAGGCAATGATGATGATGATCAGGGTGAGATGCCCAGCGTTATTGCTACTGATGTTGATGATACTAAATGTTGACCTGATTGAACCAGTTCTCCAAGAGGCAGAAATGCCCACTCGTGAGGATGTTCACAAAGTAGAAAGTGATCAAGTTGAGAAACCATCATATGAGCTAGTATCTACTGAGCCAGGTGAGACTGAGGTTGATGTTGAAAAATAGCTAGCTGAGGCAAAAGGTGAGGAGCAACCACATGATATCCCCATGGAAGAGGAGCTTTCTCAAACTGTAGCATCTTTAATTGATCCTCCAGAAAGGGAAAGATCAAGAGGATGAGAGGTGAACTCAAAAAACATGAGCATCAAGCTAATAACAAAAAACTGAGATTCCTTTAGAAGAAGTTACAAAGAAGCAATCTAAGGTTCCTCCTCCTATGTAAATAGAACATAGATGAAAGAAAGTTGATGAACCATAGTGGATTCTCAAATTGAGGGAAACATTTGTTAAGGGCCGTAAGAAAAAAAGAAAGGTTCTAAAATAGATTCAGACTCCTCCAGTGAATCCACAAATTCTGAGCTTGAAATTCCTTCCTTTGTTCGTAAATTACACCTGCTCCAGAACTAGAAATCATTCTAGCTGATCTTGCTGAAGAACAAGCCAGTAGAAAGCGTTGCAAAATGCTTAAAAAGTTGATTGAAAGGAGGCAAGACATTCTCGACAAATTTGTTTCAGATCCTATAGTTGTTGATCTTTCAGATGATGAAGCTCCATCAGTTCCAAAGAATTTAGAGCCCCTTGCTTCTCAAGATGTTTTGGATATATGGGAAACTATGGCATAGATAGTTGAGCAAATTAGTCAAAAATTTTATCACTGGATCCTGTTTGATATGTCCCTTGATGCTCTTGACGAAGCCTCCTCAAATTAGTAATTTTTGTTCCCAAATTGGATCTACATATCTTCATGCGTAAATATTTTCATGAAATTGTATCTCAATTCTATATTTGTGCTATGCTTACTAGAATGAAGTTGATATTTTTTATCCAATTGTTGTTTCTCTATTGTTCTGCCTTTTTTTATTGTGTTAAAAAGGGGGAGAAATATATGCAGAGTTTGCCTTGATGTGCTTTACTATATATATTGATTTACTAACAAAAGGACAAGGCTTAACAACCTTGATCATAACTTTTCAAATATTTTGTTTAATTGAGTTTTAATAGGTTCTTCGATTAAGGGGGAGTGCAAACTCTTTCATTGTTTTGTCATCATCAAAAAGTGGGAGATTGTTGAACGAAGGGTTGGTCCACATGAAAATTCCCTCTAATTTTTGATGATTTTCACAAAACAATTGAAACAATTAAGCTATGCACGTAATACACCTCTCACGCATGTGATGGAATGATTTACGGGGCATAAATCAATAGTCAGCACACATTGATCTTGATAGAGCATGTAACATATGCAGAATCATTACAATGCGTGTTACACAACATAGTGTGCACATAGTTGAAGACCTCTCCCATAAGACATAATGGACTTAGATCTCGTTGTGCGCATTTTAGTTTGTATCTCATGCGTAGAAGAAACGTGATTCTCTGAGATGACGGCATCATCACTTTAAGCACGTAACAAAAGTATTGTGCCCATAGACCGATTATGATGCTTACTAAAGAAGAACCGCAAGACAAAGCCACAATCATGCTTTATCTGATATATGCATGTGGAAGAGCTCAAGTGATATTCTTGATAGCCAATGCAATGTACCTAGGATAAGTATCCATGCACGTAGACGTTAGTAGGATCCAGCTTGAATATGAGACAAATGTTGTTAGAATGTCAAAAATTCAAATAGGAATACTATTTGACAAATTCAGGTGACATCAAAAGTTATACAATCGCACGTTAAACAAGTGTTACGCTCATAGTCGAAGATGAGCTTGACTAACGAACAAAGCCAAGACGTTCCTCTGGAATTTTAAATTTGAATATTCCCTAACACAATCATGTGAAAAATCAAAGGTGTGATCCTAAAAATCTGTCAGTGAGCATTAGTAATGTTTCAAGCCTGCAAGACAGTTGATTCACGCACATTGGAAGGAATATTATACACATAGTAGTCACCTGGTATACAATCAGTTCAAGCAGTGACTACTCAACTCTATCATGTGCACGTAGAAGAGTACAAAATGTGCGTACTAGATTGATGATGTTATGTACTATGCACGTAGAAAGTGTATGACACACGTAGTATGGGTTAGCGTCATAAATTTCAGCATTCTGGAACTTTCTCACCATGGCTATTTCAAGGAATGCAACGGCTATATTTACGAGCCTATCTATAAATAGAGTCATCCATGACATAAGAGAAAAGATAGACTTTTCAAGAGTGTGCCCAAGCTTCACTAGTTTGATTATTGACTTTCTCTCTCTTTGAGCTTCCTTGCATTCTTATACCAACTGAGCTTTGATTTGTTTTTTCTATTATTGAGTTGTTATGAGACATTGTTCTTAACATTGTGAATCCACTTGTAATCAAGCTTTTGTGTTGAAGCTTGAGAGCAACATAGGTTTTCTTGTTAAAGCCTTGAAAAACAAGAGTGGTTTGTAATGATCTTTAGAAACTAGGATTGGTTTTTCTTGTTTTTGACATAAAACAAGGGTGTAAGAAGGTTTATTATGAGCCTGCAAAACAAAGACTTGTAATAGTTTGCCTCCACCAGCAAGTGAGGAATATTTAGTAGATTCAAACTCTATAGTGAGCTAGAATGGTGGACGTAGGTCAAGAGGACTGACCACTATAAATCAGGACTTCTCTCTTCTATCCCTTCATCTCTTTACTACTATTATTTTTATTTACTATGGTGGTGTATGGAAATTCATTTTAGTTTTGATATTTGATATATTATGCAGAAAGATTTTCAAATTTTCAAATTTGTATCTTAAATCCAATTCACCCCCTCTTGGATTGTCATATTAGGATTTTATTGATGACATCTTGATTATTGGAAATAACATTCCTACCTTGCAGAGTGTCAAGACTTGGTTAGGCAAGTGTTTTGCAAGGAAATACTTGGGTGAAGCCTCACGTATCTTATGGATACAAATCTATAGAGATAGATCTAAGAGGCTAATTGGATTAAGCCAAACTATGTACATTGATAAAGTACTTAAGGTTTTTGCATGCTGAATTTCAAGAAAAAAGAATGATTCCCATGGTTCGTGAAAAATCATTAAGCAAGGCAGGTTGTCCTACAATAAGACAAGCCAGAGATTACATGAGTAGGATTCAATACGCTTCTGCTATTGGATCCATCATGAATGACATGTTTTGTACACGCCCTGATGTCATATTTTTTGAAAGCATGACTAGTAGATTCCAGTCTGATCCAGGTGAAAGTTGTTGGAATTCGCTGCTAAAATATGACATTCATATACATGCATGACAACAGATATAACAAAATTTAATGCCTTGAATTCCCCCAAGACCCGATGCATATCAACATATATAATTAAGGTTGGAAGATTTACCTTTCACCAAGGCACGATCGATCGGTTGTATGAAACGTTGGTGTAGCTCTTTGCACCAAAAACCCAAATCACCTATGAGGAATCACGTTGCTTTTGCGCGAACGTTGCTACAGGTATCCACACGAACAAACTTACCTTGGAATGATCGCAGTGTACTAGCACCCTTTTAGAATCACTATTCTAAAGCTCACAAAATTATTTTCTCTCTTTGAATTGTGATACTCACAAGTTCGGCAATGCCTTTCTTTTTCCTTAAGAGAATTCGGCCAAGAGATGAATGAATGGCAAGGGGTGCATGTCTATTTATAGGCATATGAGATGACCTAGATAGGCACCACAATTGAACTGAAATTCTCTTCTCCTTGCCCTTCTTGGATTCGGTTTTCTCCTTTGTGCAAAAGGAATGCCGAACTCATTCCTAGTCCTACAAGGTTTCGATTTTCTCCTTTAGTACAAGAAGAGAGCCAAATTCATTCCTAATCATATTAAGCTACATCCTAATTAGTCTTTCCTTGTCATAAAAGAATAGGACTCCTAATTAGATGTGCATATGTGTGCCAAATTCTACTCCTTGTCATACAAGGATTAA
>CAODLS010200458.1:0-23584 GCA_948243855.1 Flueggea neowawraea | reverse complement strand
TTACGTGTTTCAAGTTTTACATCAACTTGAACATTTCAATGATTGCCACATAAACTTCTGTCTGATTCTTGGAACATTTTTTCTCTTCAGCATACTGCCATTTTGTGAAATATTTGAAAAACTGATGATGGCATTTTTGCTCAGTGAGTTCATTGAGCTTGAACAGTTAAATCTTTTTCAGAGAAGATTTAGTTGAATAGTTAAACTAAATCTTAAAATAGTTCTATTATTAGCTTGAGAATTCACCACTGCAAATTTGATGTGAGCTATGGGAGGACTTTGGACTTTGCTATCATCTAGTGTACTTTTTCTGCTTGATACCTAGGGCTAGAAGATTGTAACTATTTTATTATGGACTAGTTGACTCATTTTGTAATAATTTACACCACACATGCAAAAAAAGATGTCTTGCACACACATTCAGGTATAATTTGAGGCCGATGCTTTTTGATAAAATGGAATAACAGATTTCTGATGGTGTTTTTAAGAATATATATTCTACGTAGTCCTCATGCACTTATTAACTGAACTGTTGATGACAGAAAACAGCCATTGCGTGTCCATAGCATGGTCAAATATGGAGCTATAGCTCGAGGAGATGCAGAGATATTTATGAAATTTGCTAGGACGGGGTACAAAGAGAAGACATGGGATCATGCAGCCGGTATTGTCATTGTAGAAGAGGCTGGTGGTGTGGTGACTGATGCTGGAGGGCGCTCCCTGGACTTCTCAAGGGGAGTGTATTTGGAAGGTCTTGATCGGGGTATAGTTGCATGCTCTGGGCCCTCTTTGCATGAGAAAATTATTGGAGCTGTGTATGCCAGCTGGGATTCTTCCAATCTGTGAAAACTTCTGGATCTTGATGACAGACATCAAAATTCACATCTGCAATCCTTGGTCAGGTACAATCATCTCTGTCATTAAAACTTTGAAATTTTTTGAGACCAATGTCGTTCCAAAGGTGGCTTATGATCACTGAGCAATTGGAACTAGCACGTTGAACTTAAAGTTATATTTTTTTGTATATTTCTTTTCATGTAGGAAAGATTGTTTAGCATCCTCACATAGTGATAATTTAATTATAAGCGTTTACCATGAATTATATTACAATGATTATTAACAAGTTATTCTGAGAATTTTTTTTTTGGTGTAGGAATCCTTTCCAGTGGGTTTCTTTTATGAATTCCTCCCAAGTTTATACTCCAGTCATCATTTTAGAGACTGCTTAAGACTAAATATCATAACTGATGAAAGACTGCAACAGTTGAGAGAAGCAAACTGCTGTCATTGACTACTGATCGCTGTCACCTCGATTTTATCTCAAAGGTGATTTTATTTTACGATGTCTCTGTAACAGATTTAAACAAATTGTTTGAGGATAGAATCTTCGACCTTGTTCTTTAGAGGACAGTCCTCAACGCAGATTTATTATGAATAAATATTTTGCAACTTCTCATTATCTTTTATGGAATAGAGAATTATATAGCGTCAGGATTGTCGCATCTTGAGCACGACAGTTGAGTCTGCATGAACATGTTTATATGACACTTCCACCAGGTGTTACTTCTGATAACTCAATCAGGTTTCTAAGCTATGGAATGTACAATTGAAAGCCTCTTCACTTCAACAGGGATTTGAACAATAATCTGCACATCACACTTTGTATACTAAAGGTTAGGGGAACAATTTCAGTGCATTACTTGTTTATGTTGTTGATGTTATCTTAGCTTCATCATCAATGCCAAAAACCACTACAATTAAAGATTATCTGTACCAGCTTTGTTTCCTCAATCTTTTCCAGCTTTGTTGTTCTGAGACAACCGTTCAGCTTTGCCTATTGCTAAAACTTCTGTCAAATGATTTCTCCACATATCAATGGCTGCATCCATGCCTGACTACCTTTTTTAGTCTGTAGTTCGAGCAGCTGTTTCATGTGAAATGATTTCTCTTCAAAGAGAAAGTCCAAGTTTCAGAAGGCTTATTTTTGCTGATTGGGCCGTTCCGAAACAGAACTAGACGAGGCAAACTTTCTCGACTCTGAGCAAGCTAACTTTAAGTAGATTAGAATTCAACATATAAAGTTACCTTTCCCAAGAAAGCAGCAGCAGTACAAAAGTTTACATATCAATGCATGAATGTCACCACTTCAATACATGCTTGACTCTGAGCAACTTAAACAAAACAAAACAAAAAAATAAAAAATGTAGGCCCAACAAATAATATAAAACTCCATCCAGCAACCATTCCTATATTCCCTGAATATAATTATGATGTCTTCATGTTGAACAAAGAAGGGCTGGAAGACTGATTTGTCATCAGGATGATCCCACTGAAGCGAATTCCACCATAAGTTTGATCCTTTTATTTGTTTAAGCAATGGTGGCACCGTACTTGCATTTGTTTGTCTTCCTTCCTCTGCCTTCTCCTGCATATAAAATGAAGCCTCTTTAGCTGCATACAATCTTCTATCTCAATGACTTCCAGGGAAGGGCACACTATTCTTCCTCTATATACTCTTCAATCTTCCTAGCTTCTCTAATCTCAACTTCATTAACTTCTGGAACTTAATGGCTGGATAGTCGTTGTGGTTGCTTTCAATCATGGACTCTTCTTCTGTAGCTGTAATCAGCTCTTCATCAAGGCACCACTCTACTTTCAATTCTGTAACATTAACAAGGAGCTGCTTTACTATGTCCGGAGTGAACAAATACATACCTTCGCTCATTGAGATAACCAATTTCTGAAGATTGGAAAAGGTTCGGTTCTAATTTAAAATGCAAACTAAAATTGAAACCTACACTATATGCAAATGCAAGATAACTATAGCTTAACGTCATTGAGGACGTGTGCAAAGAAACAACACTACAAAATTCCTCCAACTAATTCAATTCAATTTTTATTCATGTCAAGATTGATGGATTCTAAAAAAAATAAAAGCATAATTCAAACAAAAATTTCAAGTATTTTTAAGCAAAATCACCCACAAGCAAAAACTATATAAGCAATTAAGCATTAAGCAATCAATAAACCCCTCTCCCACACTTATTATGAACATTGTCCTCAATGTTCAAGAATATAAATTTGGATCAAACAAAACAAACAAGAGGAACATGAGGACAAGTTCAATAGCAACAATGAAGCATAAAGTAAAATGATAAGATTTAGAAAGCTTCTTTAATTGTCGCTTACTCGTCATTGCTTTATCTTGAGTGCACGACTCCATCATTGGCATGAAACATCAAAGGTTAGGAAAAATACAAAATGTATGCATGCTAGAGTTGGTGAGTAGTATGACATGTATGCACGTATAAATAACCTCTCATACTATTTTTGGCAAAACATGCAAAACAAAATGATAAATATGCTTCTAATCTAAAATGAAAACTAAAATTGAAACCTACAATACATGCAAATGCAAGATAATCATAGTTTAACATCATTGTGGACATGTGCAAAGGAACTATTTGAGATGCCAAATAGTCCTACATGTGGATCACTTCAAAGGCTTCAAATGCTTTCTATAAACAATGATTAGTTTATGATTATGCAAAATGATGTCTATAGGACCGAATGGATCAACTTTAAAAATCATGAATGCACCACACATTGGAATTTTTGGGTTATAAAGAAAGTGATTCTTGGGTGGAAAGTAGTATACCTTTTGTCCTTGAACAAACTTACCCATGGTGATACAATCACTCTCTTTCTCTTTTGATGTAGCATTTTCGCTCTCAACCCCTTCCTTGTCTTTACTTTTTTTTTTTCACTTGATTTCTACTCAAGCCTTTCTTCTTTTGAACTCACTATTGATTTCTCGTTGGGCTATTCCTCACCTTGGGTTGCATTTAAAGGGTTCTGTTGAACCAATGGTGGTTAACATTTATATCCCTTTGTATTTTGATGATGAACAAAATTGGGTTTTGATTCTTGAGCATTTAAGCATGGACATTGAAAGCTAACCCGAGTAACAATGTACCTAACTCGAGCAATAGAAGTGTCTAAAGGCAAATAACAAAGTGCTCTAACTTGAGTAACAGGAAGTGCAACTCGAGTTATTTAGGTGCCATATAACTTGAGTTAATAAAATATCTAACTCAAGTTGTCTAGGGGTCGTATAACTCTAGTTATCCAAAGCTCTAACTCGAGTTATCCAATTATCAACATCAAAGATGAAAAATTCAACTCGAGCAACATCATGCATTACTCGAGCAACTTGAAGATGAAACTCTTACTTGAGTTAACCAATTGCCTAACTCGAGTTAACCCTTAGAGGCAAAAAGGCTGACACGAAATGTTCAAATGTCGAGGTTCCAACGGTTAGAAAAATCGCTAACTCGGGTTACACTGAATTATAACTCAAGTTACACATTTCAAGGGTCATTTTACAAATGACTAACTCGAGTAACACAAATGGCTAACTTGAGTTAGAGGTTATATCAGAACATTAAATGAAGGGTTGTTCTATCTCATAATGACTACAAGCAATTCCCCAACGACCATATCGACTTGGAAAGTTATAAATACATCAGAGACACATCAGAGAAAGTGTTGTTCATCACTTGCATATATCTTACAACAACATCAAGCTTTCTCTTGCTCATATTTGCAAATTATCCACAAACCTCTCAAGGGTGTCTTTCACTTGTAAATTTACTATTTCTTAAGAGTGTTCATTATTGATTTCGTTCTTCATTATCAATCATACCTTTTGTAATTGATAGAGGAATATTTTTCTTGTTTGTCTAGAAAAAAAACAAGGGTTGAGTTGGTAGAGGTTTAATCTTGCACCCATTGAAGCAAGAGTTTGTATTGGTTTAATCTTGCACCTTTGAAGCAAGAGTTTGTAAAGATTTAATCTTGCACCCTTTGAAGCAAGAGACTTAGTAGATTCAAAATCTCAAGGGGAAGCTTGAAGAGTGGATGTAGGCTAAGAGGGTCGAACCACTATAAATCGCAGATTTGATTTCTCTATCCTTTCTCTCTTTACAATATTGTTTGTGTGAATTGGATTAGTATTCTTACTTTGTCTTTAAATGTTCTTGAATATTTTGTTAATTGTAAAAACGTTTTAAACAAGTTTTAAAAGTTAGAAATCCAATTTACCCCCTCTTGGATTGCCATTTCGGCTCAACAGGTTCAATGGTGGAGATTTACATACCATGCAACATGTTTCTAAGGAATGCACCGAATTTTCGTCATGTTTAAGTAATTGTTGGTGCACATTCTTAGACATGACATGAAACTCCTCAATTTCATTCTCCACTCTAAAAAGTATACTCCCTTTAGTCAAACCAATATGAACCCCACTGGTTTCCAAGAAAGGTCTCCCAAGTATGATATGGGTACCACATGTATCATCCATATCTAAAACATAGAAATCGGCAGGAAAGAAAAAAACTTTCCTACCTTTACATAGATGTTCTCCACAACTCCAAGTGGTTATTTGATTGATTGATATGCAAGTTGGAGTTTCACAGTGGTACGTGTTAGCTCTTCAATCCCGAGCTTCTTGTATGTGGATGAAAGCATTAAATTGACCGATGCACCTAGATCATACAAAGACTCCATATTTGCCAATTTACCAAAGGTGCAAAGAATTGTAGAATTCCTCAGATCCTTGAGATTTGGACGGTATTTGTTCAATAACATCGCACTACACTCCTCAGTCAGTGCCACCATAGCATACTCCTCCAACCTCCCCCGCACTTGGCTTCTCAAGCTCTTTCCCACTTCTCAAAGTAATAGCCATGACACTCTCATTGTGATTCACTTGGGATGTGACTTCTCCTTTTCTCTATCCGAAATGGTCTTGGCTAGTTTCCCCACTTGCCTCTCAAGGTTTTGGATAGTGACTTATTGGGTTTGGATGACTTGATCCACCTTGGCATCTCTAGCTTCCATCTTAGGAATAAATTGCATAAACAATCCTCTAAGGGTGGCTTTTTATCTTGGTTTTGTTGTAGGGGTGGTGGTTGGGTGTGGTTTTATTGGAAAGGGCAACGATGATCCAATTAACGATACTGGTTTATCGAATAAAGTTGATAACTTGTTCGAAAAATTGATGGAGTTATCAACAAATTTTAGTCATTTCAAGTCCTTCATTGTTAGTGAAGTTCAAAGTCTGCGGGAAAAATTTTGACAAAAATTTTCAAGATTTTGATGCTGTGATTACTCATTTACGCTTCTGGGTTGCTATTCATGGGGTGGAACAAGTAATATTCTTTTACGTGGATTTAGAGTTCTATGTTAATGTTATATTGTTTTTTTTATTTTTTAAACTAGTTTTTGTTGTTGTTTGTTTTTCTTTTAATATGTATGTTATGGTAGGGACAGAGGAAGGATAGGGATGACGAAGATGATGATGGAAATGGAAGGGATGCTGAAAAATTTAATGAAGAACAAAGCCATGTGGAAAAAGAAATTGAAGATCGGAAGGAAGATAAAAATGTAAATGATACAAAAAGGTCTGTTGATAGTGCTGATTTGGGGGCGATCCTCCTTTGATCTTTGCAGAGGCTGCCAAAATTGGGGCGGAGGTTAGTATATGCTTTTACTTTTGTTGTCATTTTTTACTACTGGCGACTATTGTACAACCAATGGAGACATTCAGAGACTTATGGAGACTTAATTGTAAACTGATTAGGGATACCCCGTAAAGTTGTGGAGACGTATGGAGACTTTTGAAAACCTTTTTAAAAACATGTTGGGGATTCATGTAGACATGTGGAGACGTTTGGAGACCTACGAAGACTTTTGTTTAATTAATGTTTAGTTGTTGTTCTAACATTCTGTTATTTAGTTTTTGGTTTTTTAGCTGTCAGTGGGCTGAAAGGAAAGCCTCAACCAGTTGAGTTGCAACAACACTTGGTTGAAGATTTCAACATTGAGCAATACTTCAATGATCCTGGTTTAGAGATGTATCCTGATATTACTATTGAAGCTGTGCAAAGTGAGAAGCAATTGCATGCTCTAGTTGGTGAAGAAAAAGGTGTTGCAACTCTAGTGGCTGATGCAGAGGTTAAATCAATGGAGCTTATGACTTTCACAACAAATGTTGCAACCCCACTTTTGCCTACACGTGCAAAGCGGAATATTAAGCCGTCCCAACTATTGAAGTCTCCATTCATTGACCGATTTGGTAGCGTTGGGAGTTTTGTTACTGATGATAAGAAGAAGAATTTTGTAGGGGAGGGTTTCTATTGGACGACAATTATGTTTTAGAACATTCGGTATATTTAATGATGATGTTTAAGTTGTATTCTTTTCTAGAAGTTGGGAAAGCCCCTCCTGAGGAGGAACAATATGTATTTTGTGTTTTCAATATTATTCATTGTAGTCTTATTTGAGATGTTTTCTTATTTTTCTGATTGGATTTTTCGTTCCATGGAAGATTTTGAGCCTACAGAGGTGAAGAAGGAGAAAAAAAATTACACTGATGCTGCAAATAATCTTACTACTCCTTTCCAATTCTATATTGAAGATATATATCATAGGCAATGGTTTTTTGACTTGCTTTACTGTGGTCAGGAGCTTGGATCATCGATATGTTTTTTTTCTTTTGTGTTGAAATTTTGAACTTCCTTTCCAATTCTGTTTTGTATGTAGATATAGTCTAATTATAATGTTTGTCTTATGCAGCATATTAATGTTGTCCTCTACTATCTCTAAAAAAACAAAAGTTTGGCAAATGCAAATATAATTTCACCACAACATACTACATCTTTGATGTATACATGAAGAATTGGTACAAGGAATATATGAGTCTAGCCAAGGATTAACGAAACTCAGCTATCAATCTTAATGATTTCATTGGGTATTACATAAATGGAAAGCGGTTGGCATGTTACAAACCTTGGTCTGAGGTTAATGATGTTTGGATGCCTTCGAATGTGGGGGGTGATCATTGGTTGATGCTTCGTCTATCGTTAGAGAAAAGGACATTGTATGTTTATAACTCAATAAGGAATGAGGGTCATGATGAATTTGTAAATGATCAGTTGCACATCTATGCTATATTGCTTCCGCCTTTTCTTAATGTTGTAGGCATCTAGTCTTTTAATACATACAAAGGCAAGCTTAAGAAAGTAGCTCCAACTGCACCTATTCGGCTTTCATGGGTTCGAGGTCTTCCCCACCAAGAAAAGAGGTATTTTTTCTTAATTTTTTTATTATGTTGGTTTTTAATTTCTATGTGTTTATTGTGTTTGCCTTTTTAATGTTGTTATGTGATTTCCTTTTCAGCGATTATGGTTCTTTTGCTTTAGCATTTGCGGAATATTGTTGTTTCTGTGACCACATTCTTTGGAAGACCTTTGATGTGGAGGCATATTGGAATAGGTTAGCTTGTATGCTTTTTCATTATGGCAAGATGAAGCATGAGGACGGGTATGCAAGTGATCTAAATATTGATGATGATTGTGAGGGATTCAAGAAGTTTGGTTTTGTGTACTGTTTATTACTTGGTAGTAGATGAATTACTGAACATTGTTGACTTTCTTCAAAAAAAAAATCTATGAAGATTGTACATATTATTTTGAACAATATTAACTTTTTCTCTAGTAATGGCAGTAAATGGTTGATTTACTACTCATTATATCTCTTTGGTTGGTATGTTTGTACGAGATCTTTTGTTGTGTTTTGCTTCTCTGCACCTTCCATAATGAACTTCGGTTATCTTTTCTAAGCATGACCTATATTTTCTCTTTCTCGATTTTTCAACTTTAGGTTTCCCAACTAGTTTCTTGACAACTTGTTGCATTACTTCTTATAGTATTCCAATTATGTCTTCTGTTGCAATTAGTTGGACTATTTTTTATATGTTGATTTCAGTGTTTCATTCTTGTAGTATTCTGAGCAGAATTGGCAAGGATCCCATAGCTTTGTGTTTATTACAGCCACAACATGGATGCATGGAAGTTCATCCATTTGGAATCTTTTGCAAGTGCATGTTTTTTGTTCCATGTTCATTATGAATGTTATGGTTTTGTTGACTACTTTGAATATTTTTTCAGAAGCTGGTTTCACCTGCAGAATTCATTCACACACACACACACACACACACACATATATATATATATATTATATTAGTACCATTGTAGACTTTTGAAGACTTTTAAAAACTTGGAAAACATAAAAGATGATCAACTGAAGACTTTTGGAGACTTTTGGTTTTTCCCAGAAAATAAATTAGGTAACTTTCACATTGTTTACTTAGGTGCAACAATCTTACTGTCATAGTTCCTACCTAATGCATTCTTTTGAGTATGACTTTGTGATATTTGGGTGTTAATGGTCTGACTATGTGCATTGCTAGTGTTTTGAACTTGTAGCTCCATTCTTGGCACAAGGCTCTTAATACTTCAAACAGTGTGGTTATTGGCAGTTCACGTATTTTGTTGTTTGTTGCGTTGAGTGATTATGCTATGTTCGATGTCATTGCATGCCTTTTGTATTCTTTTGAGTAGAGTGCTACCCATTTCTCAAGAGTAACCTCATTGAGATAAATGCCAATTCTCACATCTATGTGGTCAAATTGTTCCATGTTGTACCTATAGTGCTTATGTGTACATGCTTTTGCTACTCCAAAGAAAAAAAATTCAGTTCTTCTTGGTTGTGTATGTATTTCATTTTGATGTTGTTGAGCAAGTGATATGTGCAGTAGTAGTGTCCAGCCTCTGGATGTACTTTTCTTATTGCATTTTCTATGCTTTCATGTTTATCTGATATGATGCACATTCATTGTCTGTAGCCATACGCTTGCTTGTATCTTTCAAAGAACCACTTATAAGACTCGTTGTTTTCTGAATCAACAACAACAAATGCTAGTGGGAATATTTTCCCCCTGCATTATATGTGCATGTTGAAATTAATGTCCCACCATATGATGCTTTTAGGAAAGCCCATCAACGACCACTTGTGATCTGCATTGTTTCCATCCTTATATTGATGTTGATAGTGCAAAAAAAAGTATAAAATGACCTGCAAATTTTAGGAAAACATTCAGTTTAAACATGTATAGAGATTCGAAGACTTGTGTAAATGTTTGGAGACTTATAGGCATGTCAGTTTACCTGTCTTCCATTGTTTTTAGTGCTATGAATGTTCCCGGGTGTGTTTTCTGCAGCATGTAAAGATATGATGGCATGTCTTTGTATGACTCTGAGTGTTTCCTTAACACTTGTTCGATTGCCTTCTCTTTTGCCCTCTAAGCCTTGTTTTAGTTGATTTGAAGTCCATATTTCATTTGTATATCTTCTTGAATGTTGAGTGGACCATAATAAGACTTTGTTCTAGTGTATTTCTCATTGATTACACTTGATATAAATGTTGATGTTGCTTGCCGCTATTCTCTGAACCTTATTTCAAGTGGGAATGTGTCCTCATAATGGAACTTCTTCACTTTGAAAGCTTTTGAGTTGAAGGTTGCTGATGCTTTGAATTTCTAGCTGTAGTTTTTGTCAATGCAACTTACAAAGTAGTTTTTGCTGAAAGATTTGTCTACTTTGTAGTTGAAGTGATTCACTAAAGCGTAGTGGCTAATAGCATTTTTTGCGCATTGCTTGTTGTTGAAGACATACCCTTCTCTTATTCTCTGTTTAGTTTCATGTTCGTCCTCATCTATAGAATCATTTTCACTGTCTTCATTTTCATCATTTTCCATCTGTGTTGTTTGAATGCTATTTACTACTAGGTCGGTAGCAACTTGTAGCATTTCTGGAGGTAACACAAGCTGTTTTGCTCAGAGGTTGTGTTTGTCATTTTCTTTGCTTATCTCTGTTTCCATCATGTAATCTAGAGGGATCATATCCCAACCTGTTTGTTCTTGGTGGTCTTTAACTATGGTGAGGCACAATGGATATTCATAACGTCTTTTTCTTTTTTCTTGAGCTCTATGTAGAATGATAGGCTCGGGTCATTCTCAATGGAAAACGGTGGGTAATCTTCTTGTATCTTATACTTGAAGTCAAATTTTGGAAGGGTGTTTTTGAAATCCAGGTTGTCTGATAGTACTCTGCATATTGTTTCATAGTTTGTTTTGCAAGGCAAAAGCATACCGACCACCTTATAGTCCTTGAACCTCCCATTTTCATCCCAAACTCCTATGTATTGTAGTATTATTTGTATGATGTCCATCTGTTCCTGCCACTTATAAAAAATAACAAATAAATTGGAACCAGCTTTAAAATTAGTAAAGCAGTTGGTTATAAACACTAGTGGAGACTTTTTGACACATTTAGCGACCCTCTGCATTGCACTTATATGAAGAATAGTACTACATGCTCATTGCATTATGTAAACCATTAGAGACTTTTGGAGACCTTTTGGAATTGGGCTTATATGAAAACAGAGATGGTGGACAAATGCTTTTTGTTGATTTCTGGAGACATTTGGAGACCTTTTTGAATTGCACTTATATGAAATCAGATATGTAAGTTAAATGCTTTTATGAAGACGTTTGAAGACTTTTAGAAACTTTTAGAGACCTTTTTGAATTGCACTTATATAAAAATCAGAGATGTTCAGCTACATGCTTTTATGAAGACTTTTGGGAGATTTTAGAAACTTTTGGAGACATTTTTTGAATTGCGCTTATTTGAAGATCAAAGATGTTCAGCTATATGCTTTTATGTAGACTTTTTGGAGACCTCTTTGAATTGCGATTATATGAAGTTCATAGACGTTCAACTACATGCTTTTATGAAGACTTTTGGAAACCATTTTTGAATTGCGGTTATATGAAGATCAAAGATGTTCAACTACATGCTTTTATGAAGACTTTAGGAAACTTTTGGAAAATTTTTCCAACATGGAAACACATTCAAAATTATTTTTGTTCAACCTGATTCTGGATTGTGCATGAAAACATCAAAAGAAGATCTGGAAGAGATTAAAACATATGCGTACACTATTGTATGTAGATTTTCGTTGTTAAGGCGATATTATTAGCAATACAACAGTGTTGTCTTGTTATAGCAAATTTGTTTTTTCGATTATGAATTGATAATTGGTGAATAGAAGATAATACCTATTTCTTTTTGCTTGCTTCGCACCGTCATGTATGTTTGTTTTGATTTTGAAGAGAGTTTCTATTTGATGATAGCTTGGTCATCAATCGTAGCTGTTCATTAGTATATTATATTAGATTCGCCTGCATTTTGTATTTGATGCTACAAAATAAGAAATTTTGGAGTTAGATTAGTTGTTTAGAAAGGAGCGTAGATTGCGATCTCGTTCCAAATCCGCTTCCATTTTTTCAGCAGTGTTACCAATTGGAGTGTTTGATTTGAAGAATGAGTTCAAAATCGAGTTAGGCGCGTTTTCCCGTTATTTATGTATCTGACATTTTTTAGAGTAGGTTTGAGGGTGCTTTCATTTTTACTAATATGTTTGGGTTGAGCCTAAAATCAAAATCTAAATTTTATATTAGGATAATTGTGTGATTTACCTTATGGAAAATCATTACCCGACAGATTTAGCACTCTAAAGGCAACTCCAATAGTTATACGCAAAATGAGTATGATTGTCATGTCACATCAGCATCTCAATAAACTCTCTCTTCATTAAACTCTCACCCACAATAGTTATACTCATCTTTATACTCAAATATGGGACTCGCAGTCATATATCTCCTCAATTAATCTATTAATATTCTACAATCACAATAAACAAATATATTAAACCTATTTTTTTATATTTTTATTTAAATTAGATTACAATTTTAAGAATTATAATTTTAATTAATTAAAATGAATAATTTTAAGAATTATATTTTTTTAGAGAAAATAAGATGGACAAATATAGTTGAGATTGATAAAAGAAAGAGAGAAAAATTGAAAGTAAATTTGTGTGTTAAAAATTATAAAGTGGTATATATATAGATGAATAAAAGAGAAAAAAAAGAGATGGAAAACATTTAAAAGAAAAGGACGAAACCAAATGTTTTGTCGACAGGTGGACCCCATCCTTCATACGGAAGACACCTTCATACGGATGGGAGTGACTTCTGAAATGGAGCCAATAAATGGGGGTTTATACCCATTGTAGCTGCTCTAAGGTTGACCAATAAGTTAGGAGTACAATGAATTCTCCATTCAGCTCAATAAGTTGCTTTAGATCAGATTTTGGGCCTTGCTGAGTTAGCATGTGAGTGAATTTGATATTATTTTAATTAGAAGATAAATTTTTGCTGGTTTCTCTAATATATTTTTTTATTTTAAATAAAAATTTCATAAACAATTTAAATTTTGTTCCTTAATGTCTTAACGAACTGTCTTCTGTTGCTATCTTGCAAGTGTTTATTTTTCTCTACATCAAGATGTTGTAAAAACCGCTTTTAGAAAAAGGGATGATTTCAGAAAAATGACTAAATGAGGCTGTTCCCAGTAATGAAAATCAAATCAAATGTTATATTATAAATGTAAATTCTTACAAATGAGATGTAATTTATTGGTATGAGAATCGTGGTTAACATAAAAGGATCAAAAGTTCAGTTATAGAAGCAAATAAAATAACTAATAAGAAATGCTTAGATTTTTAGAAAATTGTCTTAAAGTTTCATTTTTGAAGGATAATATTGAGGATCAACTGATTAGAGTTCAAAAATACAACAACGCGACAAGAGAATGGAAACATCATCAGAATTGATCACTTATTCTTATTCTCTTCTTATCACATATCATTCATATTTGATTTTCAGCAGAGATGATCAAATATATATTAATTCTTGTTTTATTTAGATTCTCATTCATGTGACAATTTTAACAACACCGTTAGCATAGTTATAAACTTACAATATTCTAATAGATGAAACCCATATAAGCTCACGGGCAAAGCCCATTTGAGAGTGCAGTTCTGTAGAAGCTCAATTACCAATCCGATTCATTGAGGTCTAGCAAATTCCACTTTATAAACAAGTCACATAGCCATAAACTTCCCGAAAGCAAATTACATTCAAGCATCTCATCTCATGCTGATTCTGACCCTTTTTTTTTCAATCATAAAATCCACACCAAGATTCTGATTGAAAATCACAACCAGCCGGCTATCATCTTTAGGCAACATTTCACTTCTTTTTTTTAATTAGAAAATAATTCATTAAAATCAATATACTGTTTGACAATTTCCCATGTATAATAAAATATGTATATTACATAATTTAAGACAGAAAGCCAGCATGGATTAAGAAAAAAAATAGTTTGTATTTATATAACAAGTCAATGTTAGGTTTGATTCACATTGTTAATGGGTTAGGTAGCTCCTTTTTAAGACTAAGTTCATGTTGTACTTGGTTCCCCATATTGGTCGTGTAGTCTAAACAACTTTTTTTTTTTTTATAAATGATTTCATTTGTTCATACTAAGATCACGTTTACGACTTGTTATTAGCGGAATTGACTATGATATCAATAAGTTATGAGTTTATTGGTTGGTCTTTGCTACTTTTTTTTAACTGGGTTTTTGCTACTTGTTTGTGAAATAGAACTCCTTAATTTTAATTGTCAACTTGTTGGTACAAGTAAGCCTGGATTTATAGGCTAGTTAATTTGGTCCCCTATCCACTTGGAAATTGTTTATTAAATTGCCGTCAAAATCATGCAACTCATGGTTTGAGTTATAGCAAGAACGGGACAAAGAACAATGGAATTGAATAATTAGTTGCTCAATTTTTTTTAGATGAATTGAGAATTGCTCTTAGTTTGCAATCGTCAGAAGAAAATGTTAGTGCTAGTTTCTTGATGGTGCTTGCAATAAGAAAAAGTCTTTAAAGTAAAAAATTACATTATAACTTCTATTTGCTAGATTTTTCTTTTTAAATTGAGGGCTAAATTTTCTTAAGTCAATTGTGTTTATTTTTGTTAAATTGAGAATAATAAATAATAGAAATAAATTGTGAAGTGAATAATAAGAGAGTTGATAAACGTACTCACAAATTAATAGACTTTTAATTTATTAGAACTCAAATTAAATTCAATATTAAATAGATATGAGTTCGACTTTTGATAAAAATAAGACTAATTAATTAAAAAAAATACAGACACGTATGGAAGATTAAATTAAATGAATTCTTTACACCTTCCTGAAATTAGAAAGTGGAAAACAAATTAACTTGAAAATTTGAAGAAACTCATTTTAATGTTCGTGCGTCTCTTCTCTCTTCTAACTTACACCTTCCTGAAATTAGAAAGTGGAAAACAAATTAACTCGAAAAATTGAAGAAACTCATTTTAATGTTCGTCTCTTGTTTCTTCTAACTACTGTTCCAAAATTTATATAGTAAGATCCATAAGTTGAAAACTGTGCATCTATTAACTATAAATATATGGCTGTGCATAACCTAACCTATTAAAAACAGAGACTCTGATTTGAAAAACATGCCAGCCAATAATATTCATCCTTCAGCTTTATTGACAAGAATGACATTGGATTTTTGTGATGGTGAAGATAAGGAATATTTGAATAAACATTTGTTTACTATTATTAAAAAGATTTTTCATATTTTATCGTCCTTCAGTACCTTTTTTCTTTATAACTCTTCTGAACCATTTGTACTCTCTTAATTATTGATCATGTGCATATAAATTTGTACAAAATAAATATTGAAGCGATATGAGAGCCAGCTCCCTTTTGTTCTTCCTTTATTCGAAGATATTGAGTTGCAAAACAACTTTAAAATTTGGTGGAAACAACAGTATGTTTGTTTGAAGTATATTTGGAGAAGTAGATTGCAAAGAAAAAAATAGAGATAGTGCACAGTTTTTTTTAAAATAAATTGTTGAAATAAGTTTTAATAGATTGAAAATATTCGCCAAATAAACAGACTATTTGAATTAGATTAGTCTCTTATAAGGATTCTACGTAATTCGAATTAAATTATGTCACTGATAAAGGTTCTACCTAATTCAAATTAGATTAGTCAACAAATACTGCGTGACTTAATAAAACAATACATGAGATTACGAAGCTAGTCTACAATATTATGATCCCCTATATACATAATGAATACTAATTTATTTTAAAATGGTCTTCGTATAGGTTTTACATAACATATAGATTAAGGTAGTCTTTCCCGTAACCTCTATGAACTAAATATCATGTCAGCTAAACGTCAACAATATTTGGTTTTGACAACGAAAATATCAATCTAAAAATATTGAAGATTGGCCGGGGGATAATACTAAGTTTAGTTGACAAGAAACACGTCTGAATCCGTGGAAATTCCTCTTCGATTACTATATTTTTTTAAGTTTCAGTTAATTAATTAATTAATTAATTAGAGTATGACCTTTTAAAGGTTTGGAATATGTATTATGTATGAACTTCTAGATGCTTTTGTCTTGCTAAGTTGGTAGTAAACTTAACGCTTTAATTTTTGATGAATTTTGAATCTATAATAATAAACATGGAGAGGTTGAGATTCTAGCTGGTACCTACATGCCGTGACGCAGGTCCCATGAACACGGCGGCAGATCAATTTAGAGAACTGATAGCATATACATTTTACGCATTATAAATGCACTTTTTTTCATTAATTAACGCAACAATTTCAACGTTAAAGTATAACTAGGGCAACAGCTAAACAACAGATATAACTAGGGGAAATAAAAGAGTTCAAACTATTTTATTAGAATATTCAGCGAATAATTTTGAATTTAGATTGGATTTAATCATGAACTAAAAGTTTTAGAAATTTTTATCGTGTGTGTAATTAAATATATAGTTCACAGTGGAAGCATTTTTCTTTTTATAACCAGAGCTTTTGAGTTGGAGTATTGAGTATGGAGAAAGCTTTGATATTCGATAGAGGAAATTTTGTGGTCCACAAAGATCCTACTTGACTCAAATAAGGAGTAACCAAATATTAAAATGATATATTTTTATCATCTTAAATTTGCATTTATAAGTCGAGAAGATACCTTATAAAAAAAGTATCTTATGACAAAGTAAATGAAATTTTAGAACTCCATTAATTTCAGATCATGATTTTGTTTATTAAAACTAAGTCCATTTATTTTCAAAAAAATGAAAATTTTTAATTTTTATGATCAATTCTTCTTTCATCAAGCAAAAGGATGAAAAATGAAAACGAGACCTAAATACATGATATCTTCCGAAAAAAAATGCAAATATATAATAAAATATACATCTTCAGGTGTAGTTTGGTAATTATACACATGGAAAGGTTCATACGAGAAGACAATCTAGTTAAATTATAGTTCAGTTTAATTAATCTCGAAGCAAAATGTATAGTAACCATGATGTATTGACATTATAATTATATAGCATAAGCTTCTATGTCCACGTTGGGAGAGTTTAATGATGCACGTAACTGGGGTAAGGTCGATGAATACAACAATATTATTCTATGTTTAGAAGAAAGAAAAAGAAAATTATAATTATGTTTAGAAGAAAGAAAATTAACTTAATTATTGTAAAAGCGTAAAATTTTGTCTTCAAAAAAATGTAAATTGGTATTACAAATGAGATTTAATTATCAATGAGTTTATAACACATTGATATTGGAGTTATCTCTAATACTAAGAAATCAAAAGTTTAATTTTTTAACAGGTCAAATACTAGAATTTTTATATTAATATATATCGCTAAGAGTGATCTATGATCAACCCTAGAAAAACAATCTCAAGTTATGTAATAATACAATATGTGTAACCTATATGTGCGCGCACACACAAAAAACTCGACATCCTACTTGTCCAAAAAACACCAAGAATGAACATGGTTCTTGAGAAAAGAGAAATTTGAGATCGCTTCCATCAAATCTCGCAAAATATTTTGTGTTAACATTGCAATTGCCTTGTCTTTCCCAACGCCATTAAACAAACCAAATTGGGTTCAAGCTTCAAATTTTGACATACCAAATTAGGGAATCCAATTCAATCTCCTCTATCGCATCATCAATGTTGTTCGTATGTAAAGTTTCATGTCGGACCAGTTTTCTTTATCCAGAGAAACACATGTAGTAGGTTGCCGTATTGTACTAAATTCTTGTATTATTGCCTCAGCTTATGTTTCTCAGCTAGCTGCGAATGAAGAGTAGCATGAATTTGATTCTTATTAAGAATAAATAAAAAATAAATTAATTATAAAAACAGATATAAAAAGATTTAATTAAAGTTGATGAGTACTAGAACATTAGTTTCATTGTTTTAACTCTGGTTCTAAAACCTAAATGACGAGGCTCTTTGCTTTTTGGATCCTTGCGTTGAATGGAAGCAGAGAGGAGGCCAAGGTTCCATACCTTACATTTAGTCAACTGGTTTTTCACCCGAGACATACGAAGGGCACTCAAAATTTCTGAATTTTCTTTCCACTACTAAAAAATTGGCAAGACAACTGGCAAATGGACTACTAGATTTATATTTTTTACAATTAATTATGTATTTTAGGAAAAAAATATTTTAAAAAGAAAACAAGTGAATGAGGGTGGATGCTAGGAGAGACTGCCACTTCAGTACCAAGAATTTTTTTCCTTAAATTGAACTGGTAAATATTTATGAGATGGAAGTACCTTAACTTCCCGTACTATAATTTTCCGTGCCTGAATTAGTGCAGTCCAAAACTTCAATTTTGCTTCTCAAATTTTTTTATGAACGAGTTTAATTTATAATATTTAAATATAATATATTATATATTTAATATATTATAATTTTTAAAAAATGTATCAATTTTTTTTGAAATAAAAAAATGTATGAATTTTGAATTCAAAAAAAAGATGTATTAATTTTTTTTTATTATATAATCTGTCAATATATTATTTATTTTTATAATTTACCACTCAATTTATTAAAATTAAATACTTATGCTATATTTGTTGAACGGTAGGTTATTTTTTGCATTTGTTATAAATTATAATTATTTTTTATTTAAATAAATACTTATATAATATTATACATCAACTTATCAAAAAAATAAGATTATACATCAAAATATCTTTATTTATTTGAAATTTTTATTACTAAAGTTTTTTAGCACAACAAACTATTAATCTCTTTTGAAAAAAAAAATTGAATTCAATAAATGGGCACTTCAAAAAAATTAAAATTACTCGACTTTTTAACCAAATCAATTACTCTATTTTTTCACAGTAAGTGTTTTTTTAGAATAATTTTTTTTAGAATAAATGACATTTTTATAAAATCAAGAAGATTTTGAACATACTTTTTTAAAATATACCTTATAGTTAATGGCTTATAATATAAAATTTAAATTATTAATATATTATTATTAGGGATAATATAATAAATTAATATTATAATTAATGTACTCTAATAATTTTTTTAATATGTATGTTATAATCTTAAAAATTATTTATTGTGAAAAAAAGAGAGTATTATTTGGTTGAATTAATGCTCTCGGCAATAGTGAAAGAAAATTAGTCAAAATTGAAAAACTTCAATTACATAAATATAACAATTCAAATCAAATCAACATTAAACAAATGAAATTAGTGTTAAAGACTAATTTTGGTGATGGCGACTGCGTCGGTGATAGATTTAGTTGTGCACATCGTCAAAGCAAATTAAAAGAGAAGAAAAAGTAAAGACAATTAATAAATAGAAGAATTGGGTTCGTGTCGTGCCTTCCTCAATCTCTGATCTCTCAACCCGCTCGTCTTCACTCTGTCATTCCCGCGTTCTCCTCCTCATTTTGAAGGTCCCACTTTCACTTTGCTTTCTCTGTTCCTAAACTAAACTATTACTGGCCCACCTCTCATTTAAATTTTTTTGCTATGACTCCGATAAGGTGTTGTTAATTTCTGACACGATAAAATAATTTTTGAATGTACAATTAAGACATGATATAAATAATATAAATTTAATTTTTATAATATTTATGTCATATATAATGATATATGATATATAAATGATACAACATATTTATAACACGTCTGTCACAAATTGACATGATCATATTATCTCACATCTTCTTTACACATTTATGTCATGTATAAAGATGAATGGTACTTTTTGTTATGGGTAAAAACTAGAGAGTAGCCATAATACATTTATACTAAAATATAATCTAAAATATTTTTTCTATGATCATACTATATATAATTGTTATATTATATGTTCATATTATGTTATCATTCAATACCTCTCAAATAATTTTATTCATTTTATTTTAATAAAATATTAAAAAATATAAGCAAATGATTGATGTAATATAGATCAAATGCAATACTTCATAAAATGAGTTCTTATTAGTTTTTTTTTTTGTGTTTAAAACCTAACTATTGTTGCCTCGAAAAATGAACAATAATGTTGAAAACTTGAAGAACTTGGGAATCTTAAATATCGCTTCGTCACTTGAAAACACAAGAAATGGTGAGGTTGGGATGCTCCCCGGGGACCTCTGACGCTCAAGTCAGTAAAGATTTTGGCAGAGTGTAAGTATGTGTAGAAAATAGAGTATACCCCGGCAAGAGACCACTAACGTCTATTTATAGTAGTGGGTTGATAAGAGAACATTAACACCTCGAAACGTTCCTCATAATGGTTGTAACGTTTCAGTTATGATCTTAAATATATTAAGTGAGTTTTATTACCTATGTCATATTAATTACTCCTCACTATTTTCTTCAGAATTTTCGGAAATAAGATTAAGGAACTTGAAATATTCCCTAAACGTTTTTTTACAATTATTTTTCTATTTTTTACAATTATTTTTCTAATCTAGGGGTGCTTGCTTATTTTCTCGCGAAGTTCACTTCTTCATGAGGTTTAACATCTTAACCCCACCTCGCAGAATTCGCCATCTCCTCAGGAAGTTCACCTCTCCGTGAGGCTCAACATCTCAACCTAACCTCTCGGAGTATGCCATATCTTCCGTAAGTTCGTCTCCTCAGCAAGTTCATCTCCCCAGGTAGTTCACTTCCTCTTGAGGTTCAACATATCGACCCCACCTCACTAAGTTCGTTATCTCCTCAGGAATATCACCTCCTTGTGAGGATCAACATCTCGAACCCACTTCGCAGAGTTCATCGTATCCTCAGGAAGTTCATTTTCTCAAGAAGTTCACCTTTGCGTGAGGCTCAACATTTCATCTCCACCTCATGGAGTTCACCATATCTTCAGGAAGTTCATCTCCTTAGGAGGTTGAACATCTCGACCCAACCTTATGAAGTTCGTCATTTCCCTATGAAGTTCATCTTATCGGGGGGTTCAATATCTCCTTATGGAGTTAACCTACTCGAGAGATCAACATCTCCTCGAGAAGTTCACCTCCTCAGGAGGTTCAACATTTCCTCAAGAATTTTGCCTCCTCAGAAGGTCCACTATTTTCTCGGGAAATTCACCTCCTTGGGAGGTTCAACTTTTCCTCGAGAATTTCACCTCTTCGGGAGGTTCATCATTTCTTTAGGAAGTTCGTCATTTTAACTCCACTTCGTGAATATCATCATCTTCATCGTGCTGATGATCAACATTTTCTCAGGAAGTTCACCTCCTTGGGAGGTTCAATATTTTCTCGGAAAGTTCACATTTCCTGTGGAAGTTCACCTCCTCAGGAGGTTCAATATTTTCTCAGGAATTTCACCTCCTCGGGAGGTTCAACATTTTCTCGGGAAGTTCAGCTCCTCAGGAGGTTCAATATTTCCTCAGGAATTTCACCTCCTTGAGAGGTTCAACATTTCATTAGGAATTTCACCTCATTGGGAGGATTAACATTTCCTTAGGAGATTCACCATTTCCTCATGAAGCTTACCTCCTCAGGAGGTTCAACATTTCCTCGAGAAGTTCACATCCTCGGGATGTTCATCGTTTCCTCGGGAGGTTCGTGATGAGGTTAGAGCAAGAATCAATTATTTTTTACTGCTCTTATTTGTGTGTTTTTCTTTCCTGCACTTGTATGCATCGTTGCTCCCCAATCACATGGCTAAATGACTTTTTGTTCAAGTGATTTTGTGGAGTCTTAATGGTGGTAGGAGTTCATTCGCTTGTTGAGGACGAAGTAGAAAAACTATTGCGTGTGCCCATGACAATGCCACTTGGGGTTTCACTTGCCACAGACCTTAGCGAATAAGCTATTGCGTGCGTTAATGACAATATCACTTGGGTTTCACTTGCTATACGGCTTAGTGAATAATCGACCGCGTGCGTTCATGACAATACCACTTGAGATTTCACTTGCCACACATCTAAGCAAGTACATTGTAGCATACATGACAACACCACTTGAGGTTTCACTTGTCACTCATGTGCGATGTTCAATTTTTCACTACGTGTGTTCTACAATGAGCGCTCAGTTTCCCTCAAGTTTTGTACTCTATTGTCACATCGCAGTCTATCTTTTCATCGCTGGGTGAGAGCCCGGTTTCCTGCAAGCTTTTCTACTCACATATTTGTTACGTAAGAGCCCGATTTCTCGCAAGCTTTTCTACTCACTTTACGCTTTCGTCATTGAGAGCCTGATCACTAGCAAGCTTTTTTACTCACGGTGCATTCCAGTGGTCTCAAGATGATTCTTGCACGCTGTTGGTGAGGAGCCAATGCTCAGATTCACTTCATGTTCTTATCACTTTTGGTTACACAGACCCCGATTTTTCGCAAGCCTTTTCTGTTTTGTGTGGCCAAGCACTCGAGTTGCCTTAACCTATTCTTCATTAACAAAAGTAGTTGTTTATGCATGAGAAAAAAGAATGTTACTCGTTAAATAGAAAATTATATATAAAAAGTCAACAAAACCTCAAAGTATTCAACTTTTTACCACTATCTAAAGTATACTTAAGAGACAAAATGTGACATTTCTGGTGGAAGCATGCCTAGTTGGCCCCATGCTGATAACTTCTTTGATCATCGTTATTTCTTCGATGCCTTGTTTCATTGCTCGAATCCCCTTTCGATGCTTCATCATCAACAAATTTGTCCAAGTGTCCAACTCGAACTAAGTTCTCAATTTTATTTTTTAGTTCTCGACATTTGTTCATCGAGTGCCCACTTTCATCATAGTACTTGCAGCAAGCATCCACATCCCTTCCTAAAGATTTGTCAGTCCTTGGGGGAAATGTAATAAGTCTGAATCCTTCTATCGCCACCAAGATTGTCGACCTTGACTCACTCAATGGCGTGTACTTCTAGAAGCGTAGATTGAAGTGTGCTATAGTGTCTCTCGACTTCTCTTTCTTTTTTTTCGGCTCCTCTTGAGCCTCTCTGTCTTTTTTTTTTTTATTTTCTTTGTCCTTCTTAGCTACCACGATCTTCATGACCTCACCCTTAAGGATGTACTTGTTGGCTCGCATGAAGAGGTTTGCCAAGGTCTTCGTCTGGTCGAGGGATAACAACTCTTGTAGCTGCACGATCATGTCCCTTGCAACATCGCAACCACCGCTACTCCAGGTTGTAGATCGTGCACTTTGAGAGTGACATTCCTGAATCTATCCACGTATTGTCGTAGAGTCTCCTTCTCGCTCTGCCTCATGCTTAACAAGTACGTAGCATCCTTCTTGCGCTTGCTGTTAATGATGAAGGTGTTGATGAACTCCTTCCTTAACTGATCCAAACAGGAAAGAGATGCCTCATTTAGTCTGTTGAACCATAATCGAGCATGATCCTTTATCGTGATTGGGA